>JAZHYW010042980.1:0-177675 GCA_037355805.1 Ixodes ricinus
TTAACCTATCGCGCTACGATTTTGTGCAGCGTTGCCCACAGATGGTGCATTTTTTTCGTAAAATTTGCAAAGAACGAATTTACCTGAGGAAAAAGTAAAGAAAGAAAAAGGCTTAGCTCCTATGGAAACGCAGCGACGCCACCGGTCTTCAAACAACACGGCGCCGTTTCGCACGGGAGACAAGAGATGGCGCAACGAACGCCGCCAACGAACGAGCATACGGCGCCGAGAGCCGGCACTTTAGCAGACGATCCTTTCGACTCAAAAGCGGCTCGCGTTCCGCAGGCGGCGACAGTCACAGAAACAAAACAGGCGCGGTAACAACAAGGAACTGCAGTTCCTTGTCTGCTAAACACGATGGCTCTCGGCGTCGTCTGCTCGTTCGCTGGCGGCAGTTGGCGTCGCGACCGCTTGCGCCATCTCTTGTCTCCCGTGCGAAACGGCGCCGTGTTGTTTGCAGACCGGTGGCGTCGCTGCGTTTCCATAGGAGCTAAGCCTTTTTCTTTCTTTACTTTTTTCTCAGGTAAGTTCGTTCTTTGCAAATTTTACGAAAAAAATGCACCATCTGTGGGCAACGCTGCACAAAGTCGTAGCGCGATAGGTTAAGAAACCGAATTTTCCGGTCGATTTAAAGAGCCTGCCGTCTCCTTGTTTCACCCTGTACATCACAGTCAAAATCAAGACGACGAAGTGCAAGGTATTGTACAGAGCCTCGCATCACGCGTCTCTTCAGGCGTTTCACGGCGGCCGTGTCGAGCATACTACGTAGAAAACGGCATTTTATGTCACAGCAACCTCGGGCATCGAAAATAGCTATCGGTGATTCCAGCTTCTACGAGGGCCCCCTTGCTGAAACTTTGTGAGGATGACCCTACAGCAGGTCATCTTGGTCGAGAAAAGACTGCAGCCAAGCTCTTCAAACGCTATTTTGTGGCTCGGATTCCGAACAGGCGTTTCCAGCTATGACGCCTCTTGTGAATTGCCCAATATTTCTCCTCTCACCGTGATTCGTCCTACTTAACCACCACAAGCTGCTTTCGAGCTCCTTGGGCTGGATCATTTAGGGCCGTTTCAAAATGTCAGAACGCAACCGTTTTATTATCGTTGCTGTCGACCACCTCACAAAATGGACCGAGCTGCGTGCCGTGCCTGCAACGTCAGCGAGTCACGTTGTGAAGTTTCTGCGTGAGCGAATAGTATTACGCCACAGTGTATGTACCTCGAACACGACTGATTGACCGCGGAACTCCATTCAGCTTTCGTCTTTCAAACAGGAGATGGTGGCTTATGGGACACACCACGCCTAGCTGGCTCCCTACCGACCCCAAACCAACGGGCTCGTGGAGCGTGTCAATCGCATCATCGTTGATATATTGTACGCATATGTAAATGCTTAATTCACACGACATTTGGGATGTCTACACACCATACACATCGTTTGCTTTAAACACGTCACAACAAGCGAATACCGCGACGACCCAATTTAAGCTGTGTGCGGCAAAACTCCGGATCTTCCACAAGGATCAACGTTATCCAGCACGTGAACCCAGAGACGGCAAGAACTGAGTGCCCATCTTTGAGAACCGACTCGATGAGGCCTGACGCCGTGCTCGCATCGCCATAACCAGAGCCCAGCAGCGGATGGTAACCAAACACCAACAGGACGGTCGAATGTCTCCCGTAGTACCGGGCGACCTTGCACTCGTACGCCGTCCGGTCAGAAGGAAAGGACGAGCAACGAAGCTGCTTCCAAAATACAGGGGACCCTGAAGGGCTTCGGCAGGCAGGCCCCGCGAGCTACCGGCTACGAGACATCAATGCATCTCGAAAAGCATCCCAGACTTTCCCGGCTCACCGTAGTGAACTAAAGTTGTACTTGTTGAGACAGACACTCAATCAAGATTAGAACGTGATACAGCCTACCAAGGACGGACAGTCAGCCAGGAGAGAGAAAGTATAGCAGAACAAAACGGAAGGCGTTATCAGCGTAAGTAAGCAGGTGTGGGACTAGAAGAAGAGAAGAAAGAACAGAGATGAACGGCACGAGGCCGAAGTAACTGGAACAACGAAAAAACGACCTGTAACAATATGATCAGACTTATCATTCGCCGAGCGGCCTTTGCAGATTGCAGTGATTGCCCCTCACAAGTGCTTTGTGGGTGAGCAGACGATCCCGATTTTTTAGAGGGTATCTGCCAAGCGCGCGTGCGCTCTACTATGTAGAAGTGTGAATGGCTAGACTTACAGTCACTGACAGAGCGAGAACAGCAGGACGTGTCTTTCGGACGCCCATCCTCTAGCTCACACTTTATGCCTCCTGCCGTGATTTTAATATCGAAATGAAAAATAATAAAGAAAAACGTTTGCAAATCTCTGCAATGCGAAATTAGAGCGCAGTTCTTGGGAAGGTATGCCTCTCCTCATCCTCCGTACCCTCCCCTCCTCCTCCTGCGTACCTTCCCATCCTCCTGCTCCGTACCCTCCCCTCCTCCTTATCCATACCCTCCCCTCCTCTCACAGTTTCCCCGCTAAATTTAGCGGAAAAATTGACGTCACGTGACCTTAACACCAATTCAGTTTCCCCGCTAAATTTTGCGGTTAACGTGACGTCACATGACTTGGTGTCCCGTCACCTATGAACAAATTGTTTCTCCGTTAGATTTAGCGAGGAAATTGACGTCACGTGACCTCAACCAAAATTGAATTCCCCGCTAAATTTAGCCGGGAATATAATTGGTGTTGAGGTTACTTGACGTCGATTTTCCTGCTAAATTTAGTGATGTTACGTCGACGCCGACGCCTCCAAACCCGGAAACGGGCGCCTAAGAGCTGGGCTACAAAAATATATTTTGCGTGGACTACACCATGGGTTCGCCTCGCCATTGTGCACTCCTGCTTCAAGGAAAGCGCTTTAGTGATAGAGCGAAACGGCTGACGTACTGTGTTCTAATTTGCCAGTTCGATACGGGGAGGTCTGTGGCCGAGTGTGTCAACGCATCGGAGCTCGGAGCACATGGAGCGAAAGGTGACGCTGCTGCAGAACCCAGTGATACTGGTTTCAATCACCACCCCTGCCAGTTTTGATCTGTATGAGAGCCATACCGGCGTCAGGTCGTGTACTACTACTGCATGATGAACGTTAAAGAAGCCAGCAGTGGTAGTGCACTGGGTAAATTTCTCATTTACAGCTGAAACAGCAAGCGCCCAGTGTTTCTGACTAAATTCCCGCTGTGTGTACTGTAAGCACGCAAGCGACACAGTCATAGTTCAGTCCAACGCGTTGTTGTCGGAGTGAGCATGCGGAGGATCAGTATTGTATTAGTGTGAAAATATCGTGTTTTCCGGGCAGTACCGCTGCTCTTATGCTCACATTTTGTCACTGAAACGTGCTTTCTTTCCCATATCATTATGTTCACTCTAAGGTTGTGGAGATCTTTCTAATTACTAAATATTTACGAATGTGGCGAAATATTTACCTCCCGGTACTGCTTCCGGTGGCGCATATATATATATATATATATATATATATATATATATATATATATATATATATATATATATATATATATATATATATATATATATCTGCCATATTCTTTCCCTCTCGTGCTCCGTCACTACTCTATATATTTGCTCAGTGTTTTAATAACAGTGCCAAGAGCCTCACAGATTGTTTGTGAATTTTCGCAGAGCTATTTAAAAAGTAAATTGTTTAGTATTTGTTCAGAAAACCTTTCGAATAATTTAATGTACTACGTTGCCTCATTCCAAAGAAAATATAATTCGCCATCTTAGCATCTACACAGTATGTGTCACCCCGGTGGCATTCTTATTTTTTTCTTACTGCACTGCATTATTTTGCTTGGATCGGACGGCGTTTTACGAGTTTTGAAGTAGAGTATCGATATCTGATTTATTTACTGGAACACGTTAACACTCTCTGAGTGATAGCCTAAGAAAATCGGGGCATGACAAGCCCAGATATTCTTATCATCGCTTCGCAACCATTCAATGAGAGTGTGAAATTAGAAAGTTTAAGTAATACATTTATAAGAAGAAACGCAAACGCTGCAGTAGCGTTGCTTGCTCCACGCTGCGCTTGGGCGTCTTCGCCACAAGCCAATCCAAGACCGCAGTTCGGGCTCCGAGCAGGCACGGTGTGAACCACGGAATGCTAACGCAAACGCACAGTGCCATAGCCTCCTATATACTTACAAAGCCTCGCAGATCGCCACGAGAAGCGGCTGCCGAAATGGAAAAGGTGGAGCGGCAGACAACGGATGAGAGGAGAGCCGCGTGACTGGCGCCCCGCTGCGGCGAGACGCTGAAACACACTTCTCCCGAGCGAACAAGTTTGTTTCGGGACCTCGCCACTGCAAAAGCTGTGTGCTGACGTCCAGGTTCCCCGAGAAATGGCTCTCTGATGCTCTGTGCTATCAGATCCTCGCGCTTCAGATCTGCGACCGGGCACTCTATGGCTCCGTCGTCGAACTGCCAGGCTTTGTTAGTATAGACGAGGCTATGACAGTGTTTCCATTCGCTCGTGCACGCAATACTAAACTCACCATTTAGCCGATAGAAACGCAGAAGAAACAAAACCTGAAGCAAGAATATAAAAAATGCCCCGCCTTCATTTCTTCAGCTGTCCGTGACAGGAGAAGACAAGGCGGCAAGACAAGAGAGACTGAGTCATCGCGCTGAATGCGTGCCAGAGTCGCTTTTATTTTCGAGACTGCGACAAAAATTGGTGAAACATTTACATGAAAGAAGCGCGGCACGCATCGCCTATGGTTTTCCTAGAGGAAATGATCGATGACGTGTATGACTCCGTTGGACGCCACGTTATCGGGGTTGTTGACGTTCACGCCGTTGACTGTGATGCATTCTGCGGATTCGAAGGGAAAGAAACAACGGACGACCATCAGTGGCGCTTAGACTTTGCTCTCGATATTTTGCGAAACGTTTCGTTCTTCTTTTTTTGTTTTTAACACTGGAGTAAACATGCCGCCTTCTCGTTAAAGGGATGCTGAACCAAACATTTGAGTGTCTATAATAAGTGGCGCAGTATATTTTTATGAGTTAGCAGCCGCCGGTGTGCGCGAGCACACGCAACGAAATTGACGTCATCATATACCCCATTCACGCTTAACAAGCTTGAATGAAGGATATGATGACGTCAATTTCGTTGCGTGTGCTCGTGCACAGCGGCGGCTGCTGACTCATGGAAAGATAGTGCGCCACTTATTATATTATATTATTTTTATAGACACTCATATGTTTTGTTCAGCATCCCTTTGAGAAAACCATTACTTTTCTAGTGGCCACTAGAGTGATCTTGTGGTCGGTGCTTTACAAATAATTTATCCCAATATATTAGCATTATACTGAAATATGACTAATATTTTGTTTTAGCTATCCGAGAAATATAAACTGTAACTGTGACTTCCAGATTTTCTTTCTAACATTAGGTAATTATATGCATTTATGTATTTTGAAAAACGTCGTAATGGCATAGAACATTTAATAACTAATTATTAAATACTAAAGTGAGTTTCTTAAGTTGGCTACCTTACACGCTTAATAAATTAGCGTGTCATTAAGTCGAGATCAGTTAGTATGACTTTAGAAAAAATATTGACCCGTAGTAGTGAAAACATAAGGAAAGTGAATCGTAATTACCAGGGATGATTCTCATTGTGAGGTCCAGTCCTCCAACCGTCTTGAGAACTTGGTTTTCTTGAACACCGGCGCTGTACACGGTGCCGAGGACGATGTGGCGGAGCAGCAGGGCTGAAACAGTTGCATAATTTGTCAGTTTAAGTACTCACATTTGCGTCGGGCTTTTGAAAGTCATCTCAATATAGATTCTCAGAACGCAGGTTAAATTGTCGGTTACTTTTGTTTTCAGTATATTACCACCAGCATGTTTAGATGTTGTTTAGGTGCATGACTAAAGTGGACGAAAGGCGGATGGCTGTCTCTATCCGACGAGGCTTGCCAAAAACCGCCAAATGTAGCTCATACCTTTGCAAGTTTTCCTTCAAAGATGGAAAACAACCTGTGTCACTCGTTTCTTGTGTCAGTAGTTATCGTTTTACCACCGCACTGGTCAAAGTCTGCGTACCTTTTAGGGCTTCCCTGTCGCGAAGAACATTCTCCATTCCCACGGCGTTTTTGAAGGCCTTGTCACTGGGCGCGAAGAGGGTGTACGGACCGGCTCCTGCAAGTCACCAAAGCGGAGGAAATCGTTTACGTTTGTATCGCCACTAAATATCTACTCTACTTTCTTCACCGAGTGGTTATGTCAGACAAAAATACAAGTACTAAAACGTAGGAGTACCCAATTCGCGCGATTATTACCCCCTGCACTAGTTAAGGACTGTACAAATCTAATTGACGCTAACAACTCACATCCAAGTCCGACGGGGAGTTATTTTGCTTGAAAGGGCCATTTCAATAACCTCCAGCACGACCTTTGGAAAAGTGACATTTTCTAAGGCTGTAACTGCCACGTACGGAACCTTTGTTTTCCAAAGGGCTCAGATGAAAGATGGACTCTTGCATTGGCCGTCAGTTTTATAGATAAAACGGTAGGATTACGGCGCAGTAGTCATTTGACATACCGGAGAGGTATTCCTCGAGTCCGGCGAACTTGATTGCCTCGTCCAACTTGGGCAGGAGGATGGACTGGTGGACGACGTCAAGGATGCTTCCTCCAGGGCGGTGAAGAACTCGGTCGACAGTGTAGAAGACAAAGTTGCCTTGTTGCTTCCTTGTTCCGATCACTCCACCGGAGGCAGTGATGACCTGCACGGTGTTTTGGTGGACGTCAGTTCAGGCATCTGTGTGTCTTACAGCATATGTATAGGCGCCATTTGAAGAGCGTTACTAGTCATTATGGTTTTATAGCGCAACCGTTTCTTCAGACAAGAGTGTTATCTGGGACTCTTTGTACCTTTCTTCAGATATTTTATCTGTGTTTTAATATCGTAATACCAATATATACAAATGGAAACACTTATGTACATCGCAACTGCTACTACCTTGAAATGATACAAACTGTTGAAAGTGGTAACCTATGTATCAATAATAACTGTATTCTCAGGCCACGTAGAGCTAGGATATCACAACAGCTTTCGAGCGCAGTCGTCGTGTTAGAAGATAATAGTAAATTACGTTACACAGTCCGATAGGCCAGAATAAGTATTTTATCCACACCGGTTCGTGTCTTCAGTAGCTACGCTCATTTTTACGGTCTGTTGAATGCGAAGCATTTAATAAACGCTCTCCTTTGAAGCGTTCATGACTTCAAGATAACACTTTGCAAACGTAGTTGCGCGTTCATGGCAAATATCCAAAACTACACACTGACGTGAATGTAAATTGATGTCATGCCGCGTTTAGCATTGCCAATGTTTACATTAAAATAAATTCTGGGGCAGGTTGTTCATCTATTTACCTTTCCATTGAAGTACTTGTTGAAGCGCAATCCAGAGCCCTCGTCTAATGTTGGGTAGACACTGTCGTTGTCGATCGAGACGTCTCCGACGACGATGTGGTACAGAACCAGTTGCCTCAGCAACACGGTATCCCTCTCGAGCTTGGAAAGGAGCTGGCCAGAAATCTGCCCGATGGCTTCGTCACTTGGCACAAAGATGGTGTAGAATCCTATAAAAAATATCAGTAGCGGTACTTACTCAAGATAATTGCGCATAATATTGAGCGATCATTAAGCTGCAACACAAATTAACGAAATAAAATAGTCATGAAAAGGATTGAGGAACCCAGAGAAGGTAGACGCAGAATTCAGTTCCGTTGATAATAATCATTTCAGATAAAAAAAAAATGGTCATAAGGAGAAAACTGCTTTATTGTCTAAGAGCTCCAGCATAAACCTGCATTCAATTTTGACACTCCTCCCTCGTACTTTCTTTTAGAATCATTATGTTTGCAACCTTAAAGCCTCAGCGTATTGTTTGAGGATAAACAGCAGAACAGTTGTCTTTTGTTACATAATATAGCAGATTGCATTTGGTACTTGGTTACCTTTCGCACCTCTTTTGCCCCTAAGTACAAAGAATAATCTTGAATGAATCCGCATGTTCGTCGTTTCTTTCCCTCAATTTACGAATATTTTTTTATACTATGTTCTAGTACGCCTTGGTGTTTCTCTTTACTTGCGTTTATTAATTATTTTTTCTTAATTTTCCTTCTGGAATTTAAAGAAACCAAGCAAAACTAAAATCAAAACGTCCTAAGTTTGTTCTTAAAAATGTCCGCACTTCCACACTGGGCTTTAATAGGAATCAGTAAACACTTGTCCAAAAGCTGGACAGGGGCTGTCAAAATCTTTAATGAAGATTAAAAAAAAAACTGCCCATACACGAAAGAGAGGAAGAGAAAAAGTGATAAAAAGAACGGGACAGAGAGAGAGAGAGAGAGAGAGAAAGCTAGAATTGGTATGAAATAATATTTCAATACTTTAATAGAGACAAATAAACTGTCATCTGACTAACGTGGACAAAGCTTTAAAATACTTTTCGAATCTAAAATTCCCTAGGCAAAAGGTCGAATAAGTAATATTAGTTAATAAAAATTACATGTCTCAACCTTCAAATGTATAAACAATTTAGGCAGTTTGGAAACGTTCCAATGATGGGACGATGATCGGTATATGAAGGGTTATTTATGAAAATAACAAAAACAAAACAAAACATGCAGGACGTTTCCTTTCGTGCTCGAAATACAAAGAATAGCTTTTTTCATTAATTTTAGAATAACAAGTTTAGGAGTTACATTTCATTGTTTATCGGCAAAAACTCTTGTGCTCTGAACTCCACAACATTCAAAGAATAAACTCACCTCCATCGTTGATATACTGGAGTGCTCCTGACTTCTGAAGCCAGGAAAGGTACCTGGTTGCCTTCAGTTCTTTCAAGACAAGTGTGAAGTCAAGTGGTTTCCCTTGTGGCTGTCCAGGCGTTTTAGCCGGTGAAGTGTACTGAACACCAGGTCCCGTAAGTCCGATCACGGTCGATGGAATCCCTCCTGTATTTATGGTCGCACCGCCAACAGTGTGGGTAACAAACTGCAGGGATGGCCCCAGAACAGTAGTCTTAGCAGGTCCAACACTTGTGAATCCAAAGGTTTGCTGCACTCCAGGAACGACGCCTACAACCGTAGTGGTAGGAGGAACAAACACTCCCGTAGCCTTTCCGAAGGTAAATTGAGCTCCTGGTAGTGCCAGACCAGATTGCGGTCCTCCTGGTCTTGGGAGGGGCAAGACAACTCCTACAGGCTTTCCGCCGAATGGAGCACCCGGGGCGCGAGCCGCGCCTGGTCCGCCTGGTCCACTTGGTCCTCTAGGTCCGCCCGGTCCACTAGGTCCGAAAGGTCCACCTAAAACAATAATTTTTAGTTACTAAGTATTTCTGCAACCTGAATCATCCACTGGGGCCATCGGGACCACCTGGCTTACCTGGGCCTGATGGTCCACTTGGTCCCTTAGGTCCGCCAGGGCCACCTGGTCCAAATAGTCCGCTTGGTCCTCTTGGTCCGCTTGGGCCACCAGGACCACCTGGTCCGAATGGTCCGTTTGGTCCCCTTGGTCCGCTAGGGCCGCCAGGACCCCCTGGTCCAAATGGTCCGCTTGGTCCCCTTGGTCCGCTTGGGCCACCAGGGCCACCTGGTCCGAATGGTCCGCTTGGTCCCCTTGGTCCGCTTGGGCCTCCAGGACCACTTGGTCCGAACGGTCCGCTTGGTCCCCTTGGTCCGCTTGGGCCTCCAGGACCACTTGGTCCGAATGGTCCGCTTGGTCCCCTTGGTCCGCTTGGGCCGCTAGGACCACCTGGTCCGAATGGCCCGCTTGGTCCCCTTGGCCCGCTTGGGCCGCTAGGACCACCTGGTCCGCTTGGTCCCCTTGGTCCGCCTGGTCCACCAGGTCCAAATGGCCCACTTGGTCCTCTCGGTCCGCTTGGGCCACCTGGGCCGCTTGGTCCACTTGGGAAGGGTCCGCTTGGGCCACTTTGTCCGCTTGGGAAGGGACCACTTGGTCCACTTGGTCCACTTGGGTAGCGTGCTGGAGCTTGAATTAAACAGGAACAACATTCCAGTTGAACTGAATTTGTAATATAAACCGATTTGTGTAATAAAGCTAATAAAACAAGATCCTACAAATGTACAGTATCGAAATATTATAGAAGAATATGGGTAGAACGCGACAGATTAGTACGCGTTAAGACAACAAACCACCAACGCCACTGTCGAAACGATGCACGTTCAACTAGCTGGACTTGTGCACAACGTTGACAAAACAGCCCTTACAAGGCAGCGCGCGTCAAAACAACATACCACCAAAGGAAAGTGTGCTTCAATATTACAGCGACTAACAACAGTTTCATAGATGAGGTGGCACATGAATCACACTGCCCTAACGGATTAGTTTTATTCTGCAGGAAAGAAGCTCCCCAATCGTAAATATGCTTTAATTTCATTTTGCGAATAATTATGACTGATGTAGTAGCAAGCACAATAAGTAAACTGAGTATTCGTCAACTCATTATGTTTACGTATTTCACACCTTTGGCAATAAGTTTATTCTGTAGCTGCTGGTCACTTCTCTTGCCCTTGTTCGAAGTGTTGTTTTTCTTCTCGCTATGTTTACTTAACTGGCCAGGCAGTTCATTTTGGTATATTGGCTGACTACTGTTCGATACCGAATATGGCTTATAACGTTTAAAAATTAATTTATACTAAATTTACGCGCGCGATTTTGCAAGACTTCATCTCTCATGGTGAAAATCATTCTGTTTATTTTTGTTCAATTTGTTTGCTCCCATTCTTATGTCAGTTTCATATTGTGCAGACACAAAAACTTTTTGATTATTAAAAGATAAAATATATATAAATATATATATATATATATATATATATATATATATATATATATATATTCCAGCGCATATAAAAAACCGTAGAGGTGAAGACAAAGTCACGGGAAGCATTTGCACAAAAACAAATTTAAAATAAACATTTTGTAAGAAGTTATACTTACGTAATTAAAAA
Source organism: Ixodes ricinus (assembly GCA_037355805.1). Lineage (NCBI taxonomy): Eukaryota > Metazoa > Arthropoda > Arachnida > Ixodida > Ixodidae > Ixodes > Ixodes ricinus. The sequence goes on from JAZHYW010042980.1 coordinate 11,065, forward strand.
AAAGTCATTTGCTCATTAAGGTTGGAAACATTATAGCAAAAAGGAGTCTCATTTTAGTGTAGCTTGTTGCTCAAATTATGTTTTATTTTTAGGAAATTAACGAGGTTTTGTTAACTTACAAATGATTTTGCCTTAGGGCAATACGAATCTAAAAATTATATTAAAGAAACCTGATTTTATTTTAACAGCTGCTTTCTTTAAATAAATTACGTGCAATCCGATTTCTGCGCATTTGCTTTACTTCCTTAACTTAAACATATTTTGTTGTTTTATTTTACTTAGAAATCACGCTTTTAAGGTTAAGTGATCATGACAATTGAACCACACAAAAATTACTAGGCAAATGATGGAGTAATCGCAACGTATCTATAGTATTGCACAGTAAGTATGTCACCACTTTCTGATTTTGAGGAAGTTAGGCCGACGTCAGTGGCTAATTACTTCGTCATAAGTATGTAACAATATACAATATTTTAGTTCATATAGACATATTAATAAAACAAGTGATTATTGTTTTTTAAACATCTTAACATTGCATCTCCTCCTTAGTGGTTATAACAAGTGATATAATGAGCAATGTATTTTAGCAGAAAGGTAGAAATCATATGAATTTACATAGCGCAGCATAACTATGTCGCCACTAAAGCAGCGCCCGCAAATTAAAAAAAATAAAACATGACATTGTGAACTGTCGTTTCGAAATAACCAAAAATGCACAGAAGCGATGACTTTAGAAATATGAAGAGTTAAAATGTTGCACGAAATGTCTTCTCCAGCTTCGTGCAACCATTGCGGGCTGCATCACGGAGCCCCCTGTACAGTTATAGTAGGATGGAACTCGTATGACAAAATTTGCTTGTTCCATCGGTTTAAGTTAATCACTTCATATAAAATGCATTTATATGGAATTACCTGGAGCTCCCGGTCCCCTCGGTCCTCCTGGGCCACCAAGGCCGAATGGTCCGCTAGGTCCCTTTGGTCCGCTTGGTCCAGCTGGCCCCTTGGGCCACCGGGGCCGAAGGGACCACTTGGTCCGCTTGGTCCACTTGGGAACGGTCCGCTTGGGCCGCTTGGACCGCTAGGATAGCGGGCTGGAGCTTAAATGGTAAACAAACCAGACACACCACAGTTAAAAATGCGGCATTTATTAAGCCTTTAATACAAAATAATTGAATGAAAATAGCCCACAAGGCTGTCAAACTGATTGAAGTTGAGCATAAAAATTAAGTAGTTCACCCGCGCACCCGCTGCTTTTTCTTCGGGTGATCACGAATTGTTCGTTCATTTCTTATGATAATGTAAAAATAATTAGAACGCATAATTAACTAAACAATCTGGCAAATATAGGCATAAGACACTATTCTGGCCTACCTGGAGCGCCTGGTCCTCTTGGTCCGCTTGGTCCTCTTGGCCCACTTGGGCCTCCGGGGCCACCTGGTCCGAATGGTCCACTTGGTCCCCTTGGTCCGCTTGGACCTCCGGGGCCTCCTGGGCCGAATGGTCCACTTGGTCCTCTAGGCCCGCTGGGACCACCTGGTCCGCTTGGTCCACCAGGCCCGAATGGCCCACTTGGTCCCCTCGGTCCACTCGGGCCACGGGGGCCACCTGGTCCACTTGGGAAAGGTCCGCTTGGGCCACTTGGTCCGCTTGGGAAAGGACCGCTGGGGCCACTTGGGCCACTTGGATATCGTGCTGGAGCTTAAATAAGAAAGTAGAAAAAATGGGAATAATGCTCTAGGCTAAATAATGGGTCACTTTTTCCAAATACCTAATAAACATATTCTAAAGATAACAACCGAGTACTCTAGGAAACCTACAAAAAATTAAGTTTAATGGTTACCCGAGGCGCCAGGTCCCCTTGGCCCACTTGGTCCGCTCGGGCCTCCAGGGCCGAATGGACCACCTGGACCTCTTGGTCCTCCTGGGCCTCCTGGTCCGAATGGCCCTCCTGGCCCTCTAGGTCCGCTAGGACCACCTAGTCCACTTGGTCCACCAGGGCCGAATGGGCCACTTGGTCCTCTTGGTCCGCTTGGGCCACGAGGACCGCCTGGTCCACTTGGGCCACTTGGTCCGCTTGGGAATGGTGCTGGGGCTTAACATGTAAAACCGAAGCATGCGATATATATTTTTGTTAGAATGTGGATCTTTCATTCCTAATAAATAAGTTAATAAAAAATAAATATGATAACGAAAAAATATAGAAATGTATTCAAAACTTAATTTCACTAGATCACCTGGAGCGCCAGGTCCCCTTGGTCCACTTGGTCCTCTTGGTCCACCTGGCCCTAATGGACCACTTGGTCCTCTTGGGCCGCTTGGGCCGCCTGGGCCGCTTGGTCCACTTGGGAAGGGTCCGCTTGGGCCACTTGGTCCACTTGGGAAAGGTCCGCTTGGGCCACTGGGGCCGCTTGGGTAGCGTGCAGGAGCTGAAAGAGAAACGACGGGCGCAAAAATGTTTAAATATAACCTGTTATTTCCCAGTTACTATTACTGTATTCCATAAAAAACAATCATATTTAAATCAATGTTTTCGGAAACGCAAAGTCAACACCAATAGATCACCTGAAATGCCAGGACCCCTTGGCCCGCTTGGTCCTCTAGGTCCGCTTGGGCCTCCGGGGCCAAATGGACCACCTGGGCCCCTTGGTCCGCCTGGGCCTCCTGGTCCGAATGGTCCACTTGGTCCTCTTGGTCCGCTAGGACCACCTGGTCCGCTTGGCCCACCAGGCCCGAATGGCCCACTTGGTCCTCTTGGTCCACTTGGTCCACTTGGGAAGGGCCCGCTTGGGCCACTTGGTCCGCTTGGGAAAGGTCCACTCGGGCCACTGGGGCCACTTGGGTAGCGTCCAGGAGCTTTAAGAAAAACGAAGCGCCAAATGGTATTTTAGAAATAGGGCTGTTTAATATCTAATTACTATTACTGTATTCAATAAAAACAAAATAGGTTTAAAATCAACATTCTCGAAAATGTAAACAAAATCAACGCCACTAGATCACCTGGAGCGCCAGGACCTTTTGGCCCGCTTGGTCCTCTAGGTCCGCTAGGACCTCCAGGGCCGAATGGGCCACCTGGGCCTCTTGGTCCGCCTGGGCCTCCTGGCCCAAATGGTCCACTTGGTCCTCTTGGTCCACCAGGCCCGAATGGCCCACTGGGGCCTCTTGGTCCACTTGGGCCACTTGGTCCACTTGGGAAGGGTCCGCTTGGACCACTTGGTCCGCTTGGGAAAGGTCCACTTGGGCCACTTGGACCGCTTGGGTATCGTGCTGGAGCTAAAAATGAAGAAAGAGCATCAATTCATTTTTTCGTCTGAATATAATCATTTTATTACGAATTACTATACTGATATAATATAAAGAACAGGTAAATAAATATTCGAAGAAATGTACACAAGATAAAAGCCATTTCTCACCTGGGGCGCCTGGTCCCCTTGGTCCACTTGGTCCTCTTGGTCCGCTTGGGCCACTTGGTCCGAATGGGCCTCTTGGTCCTCCTAGACCTCCTGGTCCTAATGGACCACCTGGGCCTCTTGGTCCTCCTGGGCCTCCTGGTCCGAATGGTCCACTAGGTGCTCTTGGTCCGCTTGGGCCACCTGGACCACTTGGGAAGGGTCCGCTTGGGCCACTTGGTCCACTCGGGAAGGGTCCGCTTGGACCACTAGGACCGCTTGGGTATCGTGCTGGAGCTAAACGCGAGAACAAAGTGGAAGAATAATTTTGTTGGTCTGAATATAGCACTTTTATTACCAATTAATATACTTGAAATGAATGACGACGAAAAATAAGTAAATATTTTTGGAAATGTACACAAGATTATTGCATTTTCATTACCTGGGGCACCTGGTCCCCTAGGTCCACTTGGTCCTCTTGGTCCGCTTGGGCCACCGGGGCCGAATGGACCTCCTGGGCCTCTTGGTCCTCCTGGGCCTCCTGGTCCGAATGGTCCACTAGGTCCTCTTGGTCCGCTTGGGCCACTTGGTCCACTTGGGAACGGTCCGCTTGGACCACTTGGTCCGCTCGGGAAGGGTCCGCTCGGCCCACTTGGACCGCTTGGGTATCGTGCTGGAGCTAAACGCGAGAACAAAGTGGGAGGATAATTTTGTTGGTCTTAATATAGCACTTTTATTACCAATTAATATACTTGAAATAAATGATGACGAAAAATGAGTAAATATTTTTGGAAATGTACACAGGATTAATGCATTTTCATTACCTGGGGCACCTGGTCCCCTAGGTCCACTTGGTCCTCTTGGTCCGCTTGGGCCACCGGGGCCGAATGGACCTCCTGGACCTCTTGGTCCTCCTGGGCCTCCTGGTCCAAATGGTCCACTAGGTCCTCTTGGTCCGCTTGGGCCACTTGGTCCACTTGGGAATGGTCCGCTTGGACCACTTGGTCCGCTCGGGAAGGGTCCGCTCGGCCCACTTGGACCGCTGGGGTATCTTGCTGGAGCTAAACGCGAGAACAAAGTGGAAGAATAATTTTGTTGGTCTGAAAATAGCACTTTTATGACCAATTAATATACTTGAAATAAGTGACGACGAAAAATAAGTAAATTATTTTGGAAATGTACACAAGACTAATGCATTTTCATTACCTGGGGCACCTGGTCCCCTAGGTCCACTTGGTCCTCTTGGTCCGCTTGGGCCACCGGGGCCGAACGGACCACCTGGGCCTCTTGGTCCTCCTGGGCCTCCTGGTCCGAATGGTCCACTAGGTCCTCTTGGTCCGCTTGGGCCACTTGGTCCACTTGGGAATGGTCCGCTTGGGCCACTCGGTCCGCTTGGGAAGGGTCCGCTTGGGCCGCTAGGGCCGCTTGGGTATCGTGATGGAGCTAAGAATGAGAACAAAGCGCGCGAGTAATCTTGTTGGTCGGAACATAGTACATCTATTACCAGTTAACATCCTTGAAATAAGTGAAAACGATAGATTAATAAACATTCTAGTGATTGTACACAAGGTGAACCCCATTAGCTTACTTGGGGCGCCTGGTCCCCTTGGTCCACTTGGTCCTCTTGGTCCGCTTGGCCCACCGGGGCCGAGTGGACCACCTGGGCCTCTTGGTCCTCCTGGGCCTCCCGGTCCACTGGGGCCTCTTGGTCCACTTGGGCCACTTGGTCCACTTGGGAAAGGTCCGCTTGGGCCACTTGGTCCGCTCGGGAAAGGTCCGCTTGGGCCACTAGGACCACTTGGGTATCGTGCTGGAGCTAAAAATGAATATAAAGAAGCGCATAATTTTGTTGGTCGGAAAATAGTCTCTTACTACCAAGTGGTAGATTAAAATTAAATTAAAACGTTATACCAATAACTATTCAAGGAATTGTACAGAAGGTGAATGCCATTAGATTACCTGGGGCACCTGGACCCCTTGGTCCACTTGGTCCTCTTGGTCCGCTTGGCCCACCGGGGCCAAATGGACCACCTGGGCCTCGTGGGCCTCCTGGGCCTCCTGGTCCGAAAGGACCACCTGGACCTCTTGGTCCTCCTGGGCCTCCTGGTCCACTTGGTCCTCTTGGGCCACTTGGTCCACTTGGGAAGGGTCCGCTTGGACCACTTGGTCCGCTCGGGAAGGGTCCGCTTGGGCCACTTGGACCGCTTGGGTATCGTGCTGGAGCTAAACGCGAGAACAAAGTGGAAGAATAATTTTGTTGGTCTGAATATCGCACTTCTATTACTAATTAATATACTGGAAATAATAAAAACGAAAAATAGGTAGATATTTTATGAAATGTACACGAGATTAATGCATTTTCATTACCTGGGGCACCTGGTCCCCTTGGTCCACTTGGTCCTCTTGGTCCGCTTGGGCCACCGGGGCCGAATGGACCACCTGGGCCTCTTGGTCCTCCTGGGCCTCCTGGTCCTGATGGACCACCTGGGCCTCTTAGTCCTCCTGGGCCTCGTGGTCCGAACGGTCCACTAGGACCTCTTGGTCCACTTGGGCCCCCTGGGCCACTTGGTCCACTTGGGAAGGGTCCGCTTGGGCCACTTGGTCCGCTTGGGAAGGGTCCGCTTGGACCACTAGGACCGCTTGGGTATCGTGCTGGAGCTGAAAGCAAGAAAAAGCGCTAATAAGTTGGTTGGTCCGAATACGATTCTTTTATTACCCATTTTTACACTGAAAATAGATTAAAACGATAGAAATATTCCATGCAATTTAAGCCAGGTACACGCCATTAGATTACCTGGGGCGCCTGGTCCCCTTGGTCCACTTGGTCCTCTTGGTCCACTTGGCCCACCGGGGCCGAATGGACCACCTGGGCCTCTTGGTCCTCCTGGGCCTCCTGGTCCGAATGGACCAGCTGGGCCTCTTGGTCCTCCTGGGCCTCCTGGTCCGAATGGTCCACTAGGTCCCCTTGGTCCGCTTGGGCCACCTGGACCACTTGGGAAGGGTCCGCTTGGGCCACTTGGTCCACTCGGGAAGGGTCCGCTTGGGCCACTAGGACCGCTTGGATATCGTGCTGGAGCTAAAAGGAAGAACGAAGCTCGATTAAGTTTGTTGGTCCGAACGGGGCCCTTTTATTATTAATTATTATACAGAATGAACGAAAACGATATATAATAAATGGTATATAAAATGTACACAAGATGAATGCCACTGGATTACCTGGGGCGCCTGGTCCCCTAGGTCCACTTGGTCCTCTTGGTCCGCTTGGGCCACCGGGGCCGAACGGACCACCTGGGCCTCTTGGTCCCCCTGGGCCTCCTGGTCCGAATGGACCAGCTGGGCCTCTTGGTCCTCCTGGGCCTCCTGGTCCGAATGGTCCACTAGGTCCCCTTGGTCCGCTTGGGCCACCTGGACCACTTGGTCCACTTGGGAAGGGTCCGCTTGGGCCACTTGGTCCACTCGGGAAGGGTCCGCTTGGTCCACTAGGACCACTTGGATATCGTGCTGGAGCTAAAAGGAAGAACGAAGCTCGATTAAGTTTGTTGGTCCGAACGGGGCCCTTTTATTATTAATTATTATACAGAATGAACGAAAACGATATATAATAAATGGTATATAAAATGTACACAAGATGAATGCCACTAGATTACCTGGGGCGCCTGGTCCCCTAGGTCCACTTGGTCCTCTTGGTCCGCTTGGGCCACCGGGGCCGAATGGACCTCCTGGGCCTCTTGGTCCTCCTGGGCCTCCTGGTCCAAATGGTCCACTAGGTCCTCTTGGTCCGCTTGGGCCACTTGGTCCACTTGGGAACGGTCCGCTTGGACCACTTGGTCCGCTCGGGAAGGGTCCGCTTGGCCCACTTGGACCGCTGGGGTATCTTGCTGGAGCTAAACGCGAGAACAAAGTGGAAGAATAATTTTGTTGGTCTGAAAATAGCACTTTTATGACCAATTAATATACTTGAAATAAGTGACGACGAAAAATAAGTAAATTATTTTGGAAATGTACACAAGATTAATGCATTTTCATTACCTGGGGCGCCTGGTCCCCTAGGTCCACTTGGTCCTCTTGGTCCGCTTGGGCCACCGGGGCCGAACGGACCACCTGGGCCTCTTGGTCCTCCTGGGCCTCCTGGTCCGAATGGTCCACTAGGTCCTCTTGGTCCGCTTGGTCCACTTGGTCCACTTGGGAATGGTCCGCTTGGCCCACTTGGTCCACTTGGGAAGGGTCCGCTTGGCCCACTAGGACCACTTGGGTATCGTGCAGGAGCTAAAAGAAAGCACGAAGAACTCAAAAATTGTTGTTCAGAATTTAATATTTTTATCGGGCAATTTAAATAAAATTGATGTTAACCATACATAAATCAAAATTCTGGGAAACGTAAACAAGATGAACGTCAATAAATTACCTGGAGCGCCAGGTCCCCGAGGTCCACTTGGACCTCTTGGTCCGCTCGGGCCACCGGGGCCGAATGGACCACTTGGGCCTCTTGGTCCCCCTGGGCCTCCTGGTCCGAATGGACCACCTGGGCCTCTTGGTCCTCCTGGTCCAAATGGCCCACTTGGTCCTCTTGGTCCGCTGGGTCCACCTGGTCCACTTGGTCCTCTTGGTCCACTTGGGCCACCTGGGCCGCTTGGTCCACTTGGGAAGGGCCCGCTTGGGCCACTAGGTCCGCTTGGGAAGGGACCACTTGGGCCACTTGGTCCACTTGGGTAGCGTGCTGGAGCTTTAATGTGAGAGTCAAAACGCAGCTGTATAAGACGTGATTGGAGCGAATCTAGAGATTTGCTTTTTCTCATCTAAAATATAGTAACAAAATGTGATGTATGCGCACGGAATCTTCGCATCTTCAAGCATGTACTATTGTACTTCTAAGGTCAATGTTGTAAAACCCAATGACAGGTCAATTTGAAGAAGCTGAAAATGTTTCTGTATTCGGGAAAAGAGTGACTGTTTGTGGGTATATTAACGCTATGTGTGTAAAGTAAATTTGAAGTGCACCGGAATCCCGGTCATTGCTGCGTGCCTAGCGCAGGGAGCAGGAGAGTGAAAAAATAAAAGCGGCGAAAATGACGTCATCGGAGAGATCAGATGACTCTTGCTTCCCACGCTGGCTCAGAAATGCCTACAATGTCGTCTCGACCTCTGGGGCAGATAGCAGGCAGCATCGAGGCTTGCCAAGAAGCCTTGCAGCTTGCGGCGAGCCTCGCTCTTTAAAAATAAACGCAGTTTACATTTACATTTGCCAAATATATGTGCTGTTATCAAATTCAATATACAAAAAAAAAAAAACTACAAAAGGTTGCTCCCGACTCAATTTTCTCTGAAATTGATTCAGCTTCTTGTTAACTGTTTCATTTCATTGAAACACCTCACTAGCATTATGAATGTCTAGCAGTCAATCTGTTGGTATACTTTTTTCTTAGACACAGTGGTAGCCAATGGGTTAATATTATTGTGAACCCATTTTTGCGCGAGGCGAACGGGTTCAGCCTCGATCCCCGCAAACCCAGGTTTTCTTGCCATTTTCCTTAAGCGTAAGTCATTTTGTGATATGATTCGCACCCCTCACCCCTGGAACACTACACAATTATTTCCTCGTGAAAAAAAAAAAAACGACTACGGTGCTAATGATATTCGAATTGATCAAAAGGACATCTTTCATTTGATTCTAAACTCACAAGTGAAAAATCGCTTCGCGGAGATGGAGTCTCAAACATATCCTTAGAAATATGCAGAATGACGAAAATAATCTCTGGAGAAGGGGAACAAGAGTGACAAAGGACAAACACAAATCTCCAAACACAGCTAGATGACTTGTGCGTGACCGAAAAAATCCGCTTGTTTCGGTTTCGGTTGCGCACCAGTCACTTAGCTGTCTGTGGAGATTTGTGTTTGTCCTTTGTCTCTCTTGTTCACTATTTTCCAGGTTTTTTTTCGTTATTCTTATTCAGATCGCCTGCACCTTTTCATTTAATTTCATTATAATATTCCGGAATTCTATTCTCTTTACATAGCCGCTATAAAATTCACTAGCTTGTGGCAGTCTTCCTTGCGACTGAAATTCAAGACAAAAAGTTCCGATACCAAAAAAAAAAAAAAACGGGAGAAAGAACAAAAATATAGAACAATCGTCCAGTCTCACTGAGAAGTACCAGTTGTACGTAACATCTTTGACCACGTCATCTCGAAACACAGTATAACATTTGTTGAGGAAAATAAGGTTCTAGGAATTAAGCTGTGTGATTTTAGGCGAGGTCGTTCAACAGTCACACAACTAATGGATGTATTCTATGACCTAAGTTCATGCGTCAACAAGAGCGAAAGAATGAATGTTATGCTCTCGGGTTTCGCCAAGGCATTCGATCGTTTTTATCTCCCAAAGCTACTTTGTAAACTCAAATATATTCTTAACTGTCATAAAATTATGACATGGCTTGGAGCTTTTCTAGTTGGTAGAGAGCAGTTCGAGCAATTGAATAGTGTCAGTCAATCAACTTATTTGTTATACCAGGAGTGCCTTGGGGTCTGTTCCCGGACCGGTTCTATTCATCCTATTTATCAGTCATATAAACCGAGAATTTCAAGCTGAAATAAAAATTTAACATTTTGCCGATAATACAATTATATATTTAGAAATACAGACATTTAATGATAAAAAGAAATTAAGTGAGCATTTATAAAAATTGCCAAGCTGTTAGAAAAAATGGCTAATGAAAATAAATAAAAACAAACCATATACTTGAACAGAGCTCGAAAAAAGTAGCAGCACCGCTATGGTGTTGGACCTACGCCTTTGAAATCTGTACAGGTGTACAAATACCTATGTGCTCTTTTGAAATCGAGTCTGAACTTGAATACACATAAAACTGCTCCCAGTAAAGCGCTAAAAATGAGGACGCTTAGACAAAACTTTGAATTTGGTTGTCCAGTGCTCTTAATAACGTCATTTAAGTCACTGATATTACGAAGATTGAATATGCTAGCCCAATATAAAAACCATACACGCAGCAAAAAAAATAGAATTAAGGCAAAGTAAGGCTGTCAGATTTATTTCCAATCTCTATCAATCCACAGACCGTCTCTACTGAAGTCGATGCGAACCTTCTGCCCATAAGTACCATTATGCTGTTGACTCGAATGAAATTCATTTTCAAATTGTTATATGGTCATTACATTATTGATATTCCGAAAAATTTTACATGTGCGAACTTTGATAACGCAACTAGAACGAAACAAAACATATTTATTATGGCTTTTTAAAACAAACTCTTTGGGCTACTTTTTTAATGTATCGACGAATGAAACTGCCTATTCACAGGTGCGTGAATAATGATAATGTGCGTTTTTTATAACATCATAATACTTCAGTGTGCTTCTACTTTAAAATGCCAACCAACCTGCTTTGGCCTCATGACTGGCAGTATGTTAAAATATTAAAATTAAAAATAACTTGTTTCGCAGCTCCGAAACACTTCATGCACCATTATGTAAGCGACATTGACAAAGGTAGTTTACCTGGAGCACCTGGAGCTCTTGGTCCACTTGGGCCTCTTGGTCCGCCTGGGCCACCAGGTCCACTTGGCCCACCAGGTCCGAATGGTCCGCCTGGTCCTCGTGGTCCACCTGGTCCGCTTGGACCACGTGGCCCACCTGGGCCGCCAGGACCGAATGGTCCGCTTGGGCCACCTGGTCCGCTTGGTCCCCTTGGTCCGCCTAGGCCAACAGGTCCGAATGGGCCTCCTGGTCCTCTTGGTCCGCCAGGACCACCTGGTCCACTTGGTCCACCAGGTCCGAATGGTCCGCTTGGTCCTCGTGGGCCACTAGGTCCTCCTGGTCCGCTTGGACCACGTGGTCCACCTGGGCCGCCAGGACCGAATGGTCCGCTCGGGCCACGTGGTCCGCTTGGTCCTCTTGGTCCACCTGGACCACTAGGTGCGAATGGTCCGCTTGGGCCACCTGGCCCGCTTGGTCCCCTTGGCCCGCCTGGACCACCAGGTCCGAATGGTCCGCTTGGTCCTCTTGGTCCACTTGGGAAGGGTCCGCTTGGTCCACTTGGTCCGCTTGGATATTTTGCGGGTGCTTGAAAAACAAGGATTACGCTCATTAAGGTCGTTGGTGAGCTTCGTATGTGGAGAGAAAGTGTTTAATATAACCTTAAATTAGGGAATAGAATATTTAGGTCACAACAGTGGCTGTTATAATACGTGCAGATTTACGATGCTTCGCAAAAATCAAACTTATCAAGATTTTCATTTCTTTTTGCTTTTCTTAAAATTTAGATGCGAAAAACTAAACAATTCTTGAATGGAACGCATGAAAGAATTCTTTCATGTGCGGACGTATCTAATATAAAAAAACTACAATGTCGTGCATACTAATGACAAATATCTACATTCTTCCTCAAAACAATTTTTAAACAGGTGTTTTTTGCCGAATCATTCCGTGGAGCCAGCAATGTGGAAAGCATTTAGAACGTTTGGGCGCTCGCCGCTTATCATCAATGTGGGATAACAAAGAACGCGAACAAATGCGCTGTGAGAACAGAACTAATAATATTATTAAAAAGATAAACACGATCTAATTGATATCTACAATAAACACTTCAGCATGTTACATTTACTTGAAAAGTAAAAATAAGCTGTAAGGTGAAATGGGGTAGGGTATCTGAAATAAAAAAAAGAAATGTCTTATAATGAAATTAATAATATAATAAGCACTAAGTATTACCCTACTTTCCACTTGTAAAAGTTCTCAGCCGAAAAAAAAAGTTAGGTTGAACTGGCTTTTATACGCTGGACATCATGAAATGAATATGCGGTGAAAAAGCGACGAACTTGATGTGGCGGCACGCTTGCTTTGGGCGCGGCGCGACATCCACTGTTCTGATGGTGCGCGAAGAGCGAACGTTATCGGGCGAAATTCGTCGCTTGTTCACAGCGTATTTTCTCTGTGGAATCCAGCCTTTTGGGGGGAATGTGAAACATAATCGTTCGCTACAAGAGCATTTTCTTTCGCTTCAGACTCCCTTTCATGCTTATTATTATGCATGAGCACGCGATTCGCGAACTGCGACAATTACCACCCAGGGGGCCGCTGTTACTAGTATAAATTAGTCATATTACATTGTTGAGTAAAGCAGAGTGAATAACTGTTTATCTGTGAATGACAAAACGTTCCTCACAATCGTATTGACTGGGCATGAAAAATGCAATACTTTTGATTCGTTTCACATAGTGGCAACAGAAAAGGTAAAAATTGAAACTAAAGCTTGAGCTGGTTGGTGGAACCTGCTCCTTTTTCTTCTTCCTCATTTCCCTGAGAGAAGAAAGAGCAATGCATCTTCGAGTGCTTTTTCTGGTTCTAGTTTCGAAAGCAGGCGACTTAAACGCGAAAATTGATGGATGGCATTTCGAAAACTTTGTAAATTTATGTGCTTTCTAATCCTAAATTTTGTCAACACCCAATTTCTGTCAATATTTGTTAATGTAAATAGTCACTCAAATTCCGTTAATTTAAATAGATACTCAAATTCCGTTAATTTAAATAGATAACAAATTTTAGTTAATCAGTCAACTTAACATGACTGTTATTTCCTCATCTAGTTCCCACTGAGCCTGCCAAATTATTTGTGAAGGTGGCACCCGTGTAACTTTTATACATTTTTTAATCTCTACCAATTGAATTAATATAACTTGTATGTACTGTATATTAGGTTCAACCTGATACTACAAGTTTACTGCGTTCCAAATTACACGTGTTATGGACAGAATGAATTCACTCAAAGCGACTTCATAAGGTGTCGCATTCTTGCATCTCACGTAGTACGCGTAGGCTAAGGCTTAACTTCAAATTTTATATTTTCATCTCAAGACGTCGCTTGGATACCAGTTTCAGTTCTTTTAAATGAACAGCCGCATTGATCAGTGCTTTATATAAGACTAGATATAGAAGTGGTCATGAGAACTTCCCGTATTAATAAGTATGTGTATATTTTATCAGTATAAGGGTAAGCTAAATATATTTCCATCAATCTAAGGTTATGCTTAATATTATACTAGCATACCTGGGGCACCTGGCCCACTTGGTCCACGTGGACCACTGGGACCGCCGGGTCCGCCTGGTCCTCTTGGTCCGCCAAGACCACTTGGTCCAAAAGGTCCCCCTAAGAAGTTTAGAGTTCACAGCCATTTAAAAAAATACAAAAAGGAACAAGAACAGCTCAATTGGTAGGTAGCAAAGAAGAAAAGTTGCAATCAAATCAGAAAGGAATGACGGCCTAAACTGCAACGTCGTATATTGGTTTTATTAAAAAGAAAATAAGTTGTATTGTATTGTATTGATCTTCTCAATTATCATCACACTGCAACAATTAGTCGCTTCAACCATTCCAATTTGTCGTTTCCTCTCCTTGTAGCCTAATAAACAAGAACTGCCGTCCACAAAAGAAACGCCAGTAAAAATGTAGAAGTGTAAAAGTACCTGGTCCTTTTGTTCCACTTGGAAGACTTGGTAGGCGTGGTGCTGCGGGAAGCTTCAACCCTGGCGCTAGTGGCACACCGAGTTGAGAAACTCCGAACTGCAGTGTGACGGGGCTGACGCTTGTGATTCCACTAGGAGGAATGAGGAACGTCGATGGGCCGCCAAAGCCATGGACTCCGGAGACGACTGGAAGACGTGGACCACCTAGCGAAATTGTCAGTCCAGGGCCACCTGGTCCACTTGGGAGTCGAGGGAATCCAAGAGTGGCTGGTCCTCTTGGAGCGCCAGGACCACCAGGGAAACGTGGCACGCCCAGAGCACTTGGTCCACCTGGGCCGACTGGAAGACGTGGGGCTCCGGTAACTCCTGAAGCTCCAGGCAGTGTAGGAACGCGTGTTACAGTTGGGAAGGCGGGAACCCCTGGCGCCGCGCCAGAAAGAGGAAGGTAGCTGGGTGGTTTTCTAGCAGGCTTCGGGCCGCTTGGGCCTCGTGGGCCACCTGGCCCACTTGGTCCGCTTGGGCCACCAGGTCCGAATGGTCCCCCTGGACCACTCGGGCCACTTGGGCCTCCTGGTCCTCTTGGTCCGCTTGGTCCTCGTGGACCGCTTGGTCCACTTGGCCCGCTTGGGAATGGTCCGCTTGGTCCACTTGGTCCACTTGGGAATGGTCCGCTTGGACCACTTGGTCCACTTGGGTAACGTGCGGGAGCTTGGAAGAAATGACGAAAGTAACTTGTAATTATCATAATTGCATAACCCCACTTAATTCTGTCTTAAGGTTGTTCAGCAAGTCAAATATCACAATATATGAGTTTCCCATTCAAAGATAGATTGTAATAATATTATTAATATTAATATTTTATTACTTGTAAAAAAGGTACAGAACCAGGTCTGCCAAAGCCACATCGGGCTTCAGTGGCAGCGCCTGGCAGTCAGTGAGGCAAAAACCGCACAGATATAGTCAGCAAATATGAGACACACAAAGAAAAACATAACATTAATTAAACAACATTATAAAATAATACTTCTCAAGGCTTTTTTAAGCTTTTATTTTGTTTTTGTATTATGAACTGCAAAAGGAAGTTTGTTGAAGATTGCTGGCACATAATACTTACGAATTCGTTCTCCAAAATTTGTTGAGCATCGTGGTGTAGAATACAAGTCCTTGAGTCTAAGATAACGCGCGGAATGTACGCGATTTAAAATTGGCTCGCCCAATAGTGCCTGTGAACAATACTTCACAGACACTATTGGCACAGGCACTATTTCTTCGACCTCAACTTCACATTGAATGTTACATTGTCACAATTCGAAAATATTTTAGTTTAAACAATGAAAACTGGTCAAAATGTATGTAAATGAAGTACCTGGAGCACCTGGTCCCCTGGGACCGCTTGGGCCGCCTGGTCCGAATGGTCCGCTTGGTCCTCTTGGTCCACCTGGACCGCCTGGTCCGCTTGGTCCACCAGGTCCGCTTGGACCACCAGGTCCGAATGGTCCGCTTGGTCCTCGCGGACCACTTGGGCCACCAGGCCCGAATGGACCGCTCGGTCCTCTTGGCCCGCCAAGACCACTTGGTCCGCTTGGGAATGGTCCGCTTGGGCCACTTGGTCCACTTGGGAATGGTCCGCTTGGTCCCCGTGGACCGCTGGGGCCTCGTGGCCCCCCTGGACCACTAGGTCCCCTTGGTCCGCCAGGTCCCCGTGGGCCACCTGGGCCGCCGGGTCCGAATGGTCCGCCTGGTCCTCTTGGCCCGCCAGGACCACTTGGTCCACTTGGGAAGGGTCCGCTTGGGCCACTTGGTCCACTTGGGAATGGTCCGCTTGGGCCACTTGGTCCACTTGGGAATGGTCCCCGTGGGCCGCTGGGGCCTCCTGGCCCACCTGGACCACTAGGTCCCCTTGGTCCACCTGGTCCACCAGGTCCGAATGGTCCGCTTGGGCCTCTCGGTCCACCTGGTCCACCAGGTCCACTTGGTCCCCGTGGGCCACTTGGGCCGCCGGGTCCGAATGGTCCGCTTGGTCCGCGTGGGCCACTTGGGCCACCAGGTCCGAATGGCCCGCTTGGTCCTCTTGGTCCGCCAGGTCCACTTGGTCCACTTGGGAATGGTCCACTTGGACCGCTTGGTCCACTTGGGAATGGTCCACTTGGACCGCTTGGTCCGCTTGGGTAACGAGCGGGAGCTTGAAGGGAGAAATGACAATTGGGATATGTAATTATCAAAATTGTATGACGTAATTTAATCCAGTTGTGCAATTCAGATATTATGACAATAATACTTTTTCATCGAGGGGCAGTCACTTTAATTTCACCTTAATCATAAAGATTTCCCTGTCCTTTTTCGGAATTGCATGGCTAATGCAATCAAAACTCTGGCAAAATTAACACAAACAATTACCTGGAGCACCTGGTCCCCTAGGTCCGCCTGGGCCACCTGGTCCGAATGGTCCGCTTGGTCCCCGTGGACCACTAGGACCTCCTGGCCCACTTGGAAAACCGGGTCCTCTTGGTCCGCTTGGTCCCCTTGGTCCGCCTGCTCCACTAGGTCCGAAAGGTCCACTCGGTCCCCGCGGGCCACTTGGACCGCCGGGTCCGAAGGGTCCGCTTGGCCCCCGTGGACCACTAGGACCACCAGGTCCGAGTGGTCCTCCAGGTCCTCTTGGTCCGCCAGGGCCACTTGGTCCACTTGGTCCGCTTGGGAATGGTCCACTTGGACCGCGTGGTCCACTTGGGTAACTTGTGAGAGCTTGGAGGGAATGAATGGCATGACAATAGTGTTATGCAATTATCAGAATCACATGACCTGATATTACTGTCATGTGTAATTCTAGTAAGTTATGTATAAGAACTATACTAGTCTGACATCGAGAAAGTTCGATTTTAACTTCATCTTAATATTTGTACCACTTTCAAAATTTTTCAGTTGGTACTAACAATATTGTGTACAAAATTTATATAAATAGTGTACCTGGAGCACCTGGTCCTCTTGGTCCGCCTGGTCCTCCAGGCCCGAATGGTCCGCTTGGTCCTCTTGGCCCGCTTGGTCCGCCAGGTCCGAATGGTCCGCTTGGTCCCCGTGGACCGCTAGGACCACTTGGGCCACTAGGTCCTCTTGGTCCTCCAGGTCCACCAGGTCCGAATGGTCCTCTTGGTCCACTTGGTCCACTAGGTCCGAGTGGTCCGCTTGGTCCGCGTGGACCACTTGGGCCACCAGGTCCGAATGGTCCGCTTGGCCCTCTCGGTCCGCCAGGTCCACTTGGCCCGCTTGGGAATGGTCCGCCAGGACCGCTTGGTCCACTTGGGAATGGTCCGCTTGGACCGCTTGGTCCACTTGGGTAACGGGCAGCAGCTTAGAGGGAATACATCATAATTGTGATATGCAACATTCAGAGTTGATATTCCTAAGTTAATCTTGTCTAGTTAAAAAGAATGAGCCAAATATTACAAGATTAGTTTTCCTCCGAGAAATAGTCCAGTATTACTTGATCTTTACATTGCGGCTTTCTCTGTTCTATTTTTGAAAATTATCAGTTGGGATAATCAAGACTAGGGTTAAGATTCATGTAAATAAAGTACCTGGAGCACCTGGCCCCCTAGGTCCGCTTGGTCCACGTGGACCACTTGGGCCTCCAGGGCCAAATGGTCCGCTTGGACCTCGTGGTCCACCTGGACCACCAAGTCCGCTTGGTCCACCAGGTCCAAATGGTCCGCTTGGTCCCCGAGGACCGCCTGGTCCGCTTGGTCCTCTAGGTCCACCTGGTCCACTTGGGCCTCCGGGGCCGAATGGTCCGCTTGGACCCCGTGGTCCACTTGGGCCACCTGGTGCACTTGGTCCTCTTGGTCCACCTGGACCACTAGGTCCGAATGGTCCGCTTGGTCCTCTTGGTCCACCTGGACCACTGGGTCCAGAATGGTCCCCTTGGTCCACTTGGGTAACGTGCAGGAGCTTAAAAAAAGAACAATCAGTACTTATTCCGTGATGTGTAAACATTGGCACAGGTTTACTAAAGTTAAATGTGCATTTCCATATCAAAATGATGAGTCAAACCTTGCCACAAGAATGATCTTTCTCATAGAGATACACTACTAACATTGACTTAAAGTAAATCTTTTACACACCCGTTTTATACAACAAAACCACATCCACAAGGTATACATATTAAGTACCTGGTGCGCCTGGTCCTCTGGGCCCGCTTGGGCCACCTGGTCCACTTGGGCCGCCCGGACCAAATGGTCTACTTGGTCCTCTTGGTCCACCAGGTCCGCTTGGTCCTCTTGGGCCACCAGGTCCACTTGGGCCACCTGGTCCAAATGGTCCACTTGGTCCTCTTGGTCCACTTGGACCACCCGGTCCGAATGGTCCACTTGGTCCTCTTTGTCCACCAGGTCCACTTGGGCCACCTGGTCCGAATGGTCCACTTGGTCCTCTTGGTGCACCAGGTCCACTTGGTCCTCTTGGTCCACCTGGTCCACTTGGTCCACCAGGTCCACCTGGGCCACTTGGCCCATATGGTCCACTTGGTCCTCTTGGCCCACCAGGTCCACTTGGGCCACCTGGTCCAAATGGTCCGCTGGGTCCTCTTGGTCCACCAGGTCCACTTGGGCCACCTGGTCCACTTGGTCCGGCCGGTCCGAGTGGTCCGCTTGGTCCTCTTGGTCCACCAGGTCCACTTGGGCCGCCTGGTCCAAATGGCCCGCTTGGTCCTCTTGGTCCACCAGGTCCACCTGGTCCGAATGGTCCGCTTGGTCCCCTTAGTCCACCAGGTCCACTTGGGCCACCTGGTCCACTTGGGCCACCTGGTCCACTTGGTCCACCTTGCCCGAATAGTCCGCCTGGTCCTCTTGGTCCACCAGGTCCAAATGGTCCACTTGGCCCAGCAGGACCACTTAGGAAGCCTGGAAAAGCAGAAAAGCTTGGTACTGTTGGCCCGTTTAAAGCACGAATCCTAAAGTAATATACAATATTTGAGTGTATTACCTTACCTAACATGATCAACCAATTTGTGTTCAATAAAAATTATATTATTGTTTGCAATATCAATAATTCAACATTATCTGTAAGAACTGTACTTGAGCTGATTATCTCCTTGCTGACGAATATTATATAAACAAACTTGACAGACGATAGCAAAGCTTTTTGTTAGAATTGAGTGCTCAATTACCGCAGCTCTTGAAGGGCTCATACGCTTCATAAGGATGTGAATGCATTATAACAACATCTATGATACACCGTGCATTAGGACTTACGCTCTTAAGAAGAAATATATGTTTTGTTTTAGAATATTTTGAAACTCAGTAAAGAATTTGGATATTAAATATAAAAATAATTTCGTTATTGGTCGTTTTTATCAATTATGTGCATAAAATGTTCCACAATATCTAGAACATTGACTTGTCTGAACTGTGAACATGTAAAAGTGTTATAACATTTACGTGATGCTTTGTCATGTTTTACAGTCTTAGAAGAATTCGACGTTTTGTTTGATAAGCTTTATAATATATGACATTACGCATTTTACTTTCAGTAACGCACTTTTTATAGTATATTCACGTGCAACGATGTTTTAAAATATTAACCATGATGCAGGATACAGGAACAATAAAAAGGGCTTTTAAAAGCAGCATTTACAATTTCACACTTGGTATCGGAGGTTCCGAAACACGTATCTAACTCAACCTTTGGCTTCACTTGGAATAGAGAATGAATGAAATGAAGTATAAAATTTTCTCTCAAGCACAGATTGGTGTGTGACCTCTAGTTTTTCTGCATAACATGTTAACGTCGCTTCCTAAGAATTGTGATTACAACTTCCTCAGAATTAGCCTTAGCCTTAGCAGATAGACTATGTTGTAAACGTTTGATTAGATTTCATTGTAATGTTATGGCTTAAGATTATTTGTCCGGTATCTCTATCAGCACACTTTTTGTTTCGTGGAACTGTTTTCAGATTAAGACCCTAATGAGTTTATTTACACCATTGTTTGTAATTTGTTTATTTCCAGACATTTGACTGATTCATTTTTCTTTCATTACCCAAAAATAAACCATTAAATTGATTGCTTAATTTAAAAAATGGCTTTTTTAGGTGCTGTTATATCTTGAAAATTTTATCTGTGCTATATGATGTGCATTTTGTCTTAATCGGTTTCAGAATATAACAGAAAGGTATATTTGGACCTCAATTTCTGGCTCTTTCACAAACGAGGGAAGGATAGGCCATATGGCAACTTTGCACCATTCATGGTTAGTTCCTTTGAGTGCCGTGTATTCGAAGGTTGTGTACTATATAACAATTAGAAGATTTCTGTAAACCGGAAACGCTTGGCAAAGAAGCATGTTCCAATGATCGAAATGATGTGCAGTAAAAACGTCAAATTCCGTGTGGACGAAAATGCAGATATTCGAAAGTGATGCCCAAAGTTCTTTCCATATCTTTGATGCTTGTCTTTTCCAATGGGAATGACGCCAATGGGGGAGAGACGCATACGTATTCCACTTCGCATCCGCTCTTAAGGACCGGAAACAATAAGATGTTTTGCTTCATGGACAATCGTTGCATATAACCAGTGTTTCTTATGAAGATGGAACGATGATAGTTATGGAAACAGGGTGTGCCTTCTTACATGTAGGCGAGTTTGTCAATGGACGTGGTGTGCACAGAGCCCAGATGAACACAACTGATCTTCACCTACGCAGTCTTCGTACAATTTGGCATAAAATGATACTCGAAAGCAATCATTCAACATGTCTGTTTTTGTTGTGATAAACAATCAGTTGCCTTTGCGTACCAGGTTGCGTTCTTGGTCCAAGGACAGTTTGACCGGGAAGGTTCGGAGCAAGTCCAGGGCTTGGTGATTGATAAGTTGGTTTTCGCGAACCAAACGGCTGTTCTTGAGTCTTCGGCGAAACGGGTGCAACACCACCAGTTCGTCCGGGAACGAGGAGGCTTACGGGGAGTGTGGGACCACCAATCGGTGTCGAAAGCACTGTCTGCCCCTTGGCCGATGGTTGCCTTCCGGTAGTTCGGGGTGTCTCAGCAAGACGAAGAGGGTGCGTAGGAGGAAGGGCTTGGCGAATCAAGTGATAGAAGGGGTACTCGTCGCAAGGAGGACCCTCGCCAATTTGACTGCCAGGGGTCTCTTGGGTTTCAGAAGTTCATCGGGAAAAGTTTGGCGGGTGTCGGCCCCGCAGGAGAGACTCCTTCGATGCTTCCAGAGCACCGTCTTCTTTGGGAAGCGCCTTCGAGCGTAAAAGACGTCCCAAGAAGTAAAGTCTGCTTCGGCTTTTCAGGGCCACCGGCTTCCAGATAAGGAAGTTTTAAGACGTGAAGAGGAGGAAACACCGTATGGTCGACTTTGGGTATGACTCCCAGACCTTCCCCGGCTGATGGAGAGGACGGGGAAGCGGCACCTGTAAGCGATGGCAATATTTTTCTCTCTTGCTACCTAATGTTAGTAGTACCCATATATTTAAAGCGGTCATACGTGAAAGGAAGAACACCAAACAATAAAGTCGAGTTCTTAGCTCGTATCAATGATTTGTCTATATGAAGAGGAAGGGTTTCCTTCCCACGACGTACTCGAAGTCAATTCCTGGAAGCTAGCTTATCTGGGTGTTCAGGGTTTCCGTTATTTTGTTTTGAGCTGGGCTCCAGATCGGAGTTATGTTGACTAAACTGTAAATTAAACCAAGCTGGAGAAGGGATTTGTATCATAGAGAAAGTCAACGAGCCAGGTAGGCGGAATACTGCATAGGTAACGTTATCAATAGAGTGTAACAGTTGCAAACCTTGAGGTGCTGTTGGGGGCGATGGCTTCCTTCCTCCAAACGCTGGCAATCCTGGTTTTCCGGAAACTAGTGGTGTTGCTCCGAGGAATCCTGGCGCTCCTGGCAGTGGTACTTTGCCGGTCGAAAAGACGCCGAAGGGTTGCTGAAGGGAGACTACTCCGCCAGGAGAGATGACGCGAGTGGTGAGGCCAGACACCGTGGAAACTGTCCCCGGGAGCAGAACGTGTTGCTGTGTAATGCCAGGCAGCTGCTGGCCGACGAGCGTGGGCCCCTGGATGGTTAGCTTTTGACCGATGAGCGAGACGTCGTCCTTCGAGGCAAAGCAACCACAGTCTTCAATGACGCTCTTGGGCATAAGAACCCTGTTGACAAGGTGAATGACTCCGTTGGTGGCACCTTCGTCGTAGTTAACAAACGGGACGCCGTCAATGAAGATTTGACCTGTAACGAGACAAGCGATTTATAAGTGCATGTGCAGACTGCACGCAGTCAGCGCTTAATCACAGCGTTTGTTTTCGTCTTCCCACGGGTTATTGTGGGCCATTTCAAGATAACTTGGCAAACGCCAGAGTCTACGGACCGAGTGAGCAAATCTGAGCGGCGAAGTGAGGCACCTGAGAACCTACTCTCGGAGTGCACTCCTCTTGATGAGAGGTGCCACGTAGCATTCCGCCTTTGCCAAATTGTACTGAAACCGAGTGGAGTAATATATAGTTTATTGCCGCTGATATTTTGATGTTATTATTAACTTATTGGAAAGGAGAAGCGGGGGAGGGAAGAAAATATATTGTCCTGGTGTAAAAAATCTACATCCGTGTCAGCATAACATAAAAGTCAAATTTTGCGGATAACCTTGTTTGGCGGTATTTGTTTTATATTCCAGGCGTTTGATATTCCAGGCAGAAGGTGTTCTGCTCCTGAATGTTTGTTTTATGTCTCAACCGATTTTTGATAGTGTGGCTTTTATAAAAGCGAATACTTTTGCGATACTTCATCAAGCTACTGTTGTTTAGCCATTCGCGGAAGGCCGTCCGCGCGCAGTTGACAAGAACAATAGCATCACAAATACAGCGTGTTACAGATTCCGTTGTTAATGCTAACGAACAGTTTTTTTGTTTTGTTTTTTTTGCTCCAGGAACAATTTTGTGATGTTTGCTGTTATCAGCCTTGACTGTTGCGTGTTTGCAAAATAGTTCAGCGAACTTCGTTGAAAACGTACCGGCTTGGGTTGTGACACGCATGACTTCGCCATCGAGTGGTGTGAGTGTGGCTCCATCCTTGAAAACGCCGCTGAATTGGAGTCCAGGAACAATGTGATGGGAGAGAACTCCTGAGAGACAAAAAGAACAATGGAGTAAACAAGGTTTATGATCGTACGACTGACTATTTTGTTGCTCGCACGTCAGGTTTCTAAGGAACAATTTAGTAGGTAAATTTAGGAGAAATAACATCTATGACATATATCTGACCAATACAAGGAAGGCATAACTGAAACTCTCCAATACCTAGTTGCGATTACGAGATCGACAGCTGAATGACTGCTGGGTTCGTTCCGAGCATTTTATTATCGCTCCAAAACCAACGAGACCACATTATAGCCAATAAAAACGCCGAAATAAAAATCACGACACAAAAAGCGTAAAAATAGTTAGGCGCTCCCTGTGCTTCCTCAGCTCTAAGTGACTATGATAGTGTACGTAGTTTAGGCCTCTTTGTTAGGTCATTTCTGATACCTTCCACTGCATTTTGCAGATAGACCGCCTTTCGAGGCACAATTACTTACAATTTTTGTTTGTGCGCCATTCGTATGCTAAAAGCTGTTTGTGGGCGCAGAAACAATTACTATATAACAAAACAGAAACAATAATTATTTCTCTCATGAAGCCGAGTTTGACTTTAGGAAATTGCCGCGTTCCTTTCGTGTCGTTTTGGTTAATTCCACGATGATGGGCGTTCCATTCACTTTACGTCGTCTTGAAGGTGAGCATTGTCTGGGAAACGCTCAAGGGCCATCTTACGTTTGAGAAGGGTGCTGTCCGAAAGAATGGCCTTGGACGTGTCGGCTGGGAGACTGTTGATCGCATCTTGAGTCGGTATGAAGACAGTGTACAGGTCACCTTAAAAAGAAAACAAAAGAATTACCAACGATGATCAGGTTTCAATAAGAAAATGCACGAATGTTTGACCCATGGGCCAAGCTCTGAAAAACGGCGGCTACTTTGATTTACTTTCTATTTAAGGGGCCATTGGAATAATAATATTGTGATTGAGCTCTCTTCTTTGTCGTATGGTATACTAAAAGGATATATCTGGAGTATGCACAGTCTACCACAATACGGGACCCATTCGCTGATGGAGTTTATGCGGCGTTGCTATGCACACTTTGACCTAAGGCACTTTATTTTTAAAATAAAAGTATATAAAAAGGATTTTTTTTTCTCATCTCAAGCAACCTGGGTGAATCCAAGCGAATCCAGCAGAGTTTCTCAAAACTGTCATTGGGTCGTTGAATGAGTATTTTCGCATTGTTGAAAACTGTTTATATACTTTTCTGTCATCTTCTAAAAGTGCCGTCACCACAATGTTTTTTCTTCTTTCGCGCTAAGAAGGCCCGTTTGCATGACAAACTCTTAATGGGGTTAGCGATACCGGAAGTCGACGAACTCACTGTTCAAGACCTGGACGAGACCGGCCGACTGCAGGAGCTTGTAGAAGTAGCCGTATTTCGATTGAATAGTCTGAGGCAGCACGCTCTCGGCGAACGGGTAGAGTACTCTGTCCACGATGTGGAGGACGACGTTCTCGAAGTTCGTGTCTCCTTGGAGGATGTTCCCACCAGCAATGGAGATCGTCTAAAGTGGGGACACATAAAGATACTTAGAGCGTTGTTAAAATCTGAATAATGACGCGGCGTTTTTTTTTCTCAAAACGTTTGTGGCTGTTTTAGTCACTGAGAAATTGATGAACGCAACGTGTGGCGAGATAAGAAAATATTATCATCGTTCTGCTGGCAGCGACATTGCGACACCAGTCAATGAGAATGCTGAAGATCGACTGATAAAACATTAAGCGTAAATATAGGAAGCCACGCCCTGTTTGTCCTGAGTGACTATAACATACTTTGGCCTTCGATAGTCGCTGACGGCTTAACTTGCCCTTAACGTCCGAAGTTTTCAGTGACGATTGAAAAGAAAGGTGATTTCGAAGGACCAGGTTGTAAAAATTGGTGAACGATGGTTCAGTTTCAGGATAGTATACACAGACGATTCCATACTAATATATGCCGGAACTTGTTATAAAAACAAGAAAAATCTCGCTGGGTTTGCATTTGTTTTTATAGGTTTATAATAACTAAAGAACCAGGTGGTAATGACACGACGTTGATGCGACAGCACCCACTCACTGCTTAAAATCGGTTAGCGTGTCCAACATGGAACTAGCTGTGTGCTATTGCTTCGCATGAAATTGAAAAAAAAGTATCTGACTCTTTACTCCAGTTCTTGTACTAAGACTCTTTCAGACAACTCCTTAGAATAGTTTGACGGATAACAATGAATGCGATATAGCGACTTACCCTGCCGTTGTCATAGACCTTGACAAGGAGGTTGTCTCCACTTAGGGTGGTGATCTCGAGTTCGCCCTTCAGTGATCTGCTGGATACAGCATCGCCCGCGATATGGTGCAGCACAAACGTTCTGAGGAACCGCTTGTCGCTCTCAATCTTCTTGAGAAGACTAGCGGGTAGTGCTGCAAAGGCCATATCGTTGGGGGCGAAGATCGTGAAGGCCTCTGCAAAAAAAAAAAAAGAAGGGAAGGGCATATTAATTTCATATTTAATACTCTTGCTCGTTTCTGTTAAAACTGTTGGTTTTCATTTGTAGAAAAGAATGGATCCGTGAACGAGTGTGTTAACGCAGCCCAATTCGGAGCATGTGGAGCGAAAGCTCGCGGTGCAGTACCCAGGGATCCAGGGTTCAATCTCCTGCCCGTTTCGATCTGAATTAGCATCGTGCTGCCGTGTGGTCGTACATTACTACTGTGTGGTACACGTTAAAAACTGCAGGCTAGCGGTTGTACTGTACTGGCTAAATTTCTGACATTTAGTGTAGACACCAGACACCCATAGGCACTGACGAAATTCCCACAGTCTAAACAATCACGAAATCCAACTATTATTTGTGGAGATGTTTCGATGATGACTTTGTTTTGCGTTTGTCTAGTTTGGACATTTCGGCGACCTGCCCGCCTGGGTCTCTAAGCTAAGACATGTGTGTCAGACAAGAATAAGTACTAGGGAACTAAACATTGCAATTTAAAACAAAAATAGCAAATTTCTTGATTTATGGGCAACTACAGGCGTATCGAATCACACCACTTCTGGGATAGCCTTGGGTCCATTTTTGCCCATTCCAGAAGCTAGCCTCTGCCAAAAAGCTAGTCTTAACTGTCCAAAATTATCAACTTGACCATTTACAATTATCAATTTCCAATGGTCAAGTGGATCTTGTGAAACACGAAAGGATTTTTATAGGCCGCATGCAATTTTTGTTGTGGGAAAACATTGTTAAGCTAGTTTTAGTAAAGCACCTAACAGACACAAACTTTTAATATTTAACTTATGTGAGCATTTTAATGATTATTGGTATTATAAATAAAAGCGAATTTAATAAAACTAACAAATCAAATAAAACAGTAAAGGTTGTTTATTAGGTTGTTAAAATTAATGGCCATTAACAGTAATTGAAGTTATAACATTTGGGTGTTGTTTCATTCAAAAGATGGGATCGGGAACGAGGAGTGCTAAGCAAACATGGTGGCACGCTCACTGAATTGTGCTTGTAACATTACGCAAACAAAATTAAAGCTCGTGAATTATCCAAAGATTTATTTTTCAGAAATATTTCTTCGAACGACGCGCGTTTTAGGAATTATCTTCTGCCTCGCATACGAACATTTTGCGACGGCCTCAACGATTGGAGTTGTTTCAGATGAGAGCTTTTCTCCACATTCCTCAGCCCCACATCCCATGAACTAGGCGATTCTCTAAAACTGTGTTCAATCTAATTTTTTTTATGTATCAGACGTTTGGAGAACTCTGACCTGTGTTTAATGAAAACAGTCATCGTTTGTTATAAATATAAAATAATTAGGCAACAAGACAACCTATTTCTAATAAAGAAGCTTATAAAACAATAGACTAGATGATGTATTTGAAACTGACATAGCCCAAAACATTTACTACAAAAAATGTGCTAAGCACAGTAAGCTGATGCTTCTTGTTTTTTTGATAACCCAAGTTGAAAACCTAATAGCGTAGTTTTCTTTTTAGTTGCTTGCTCGTTCTATTTGATTCAATATTTAATTCCTTTATCGCTCGCAGAAAAGTATATGCAGGGACTGGCATGTCGAAACCACATTGGGCCAAATGATCATAAAAATATTAAAATGCTGTTTCTTTTTTTTTTTTACTTTTCGCGCGATTTAATGTGGGCTACACTCCCAAAAGGGTATACTCACGAAGGGACACGAGAACATCCTCGACCTCGGCGCGACGGAGGTACTTGCAGAACACCGTGGCATCCCGTTGCTGGAGAAAATCGTAGAGCCCTTTGAAGTGGCTCACAGCTCTGCTCTGACGGACGAGGGCGTCGGCTTCATGCTCTGCAGAAAACAAAAACAACGGGAACAAAGAAAAACGTAAGCGCCTCATTTTCAAAGAAAGCAGTCCCATCAGGTCCGCATTCAGATACGCTCAATAAGTTATCAACCTCGATATTTGTTTATTTTACCCTCGGGCAAAAGTCGGCGAGTAAAAGCATGAACGAGAACTGATCGTCCACAATTATACACAAGGATGTTTCCGAAGGAAGAGTCAGCACCTTACTTTTTTAATGTAACCGCCTTTAATCTTGTCACGCTCAAAATTAAAAAAAGATGAAATAAAAACGCGTGATTCTTGTTATACATATAGACCAACTCAACTCACTGACGTCACACCACTGCGGTGGCGCTGCTGTCGGTACTGCGCATGCGCACTCCCGCATTCGGTTTCTGCGCACGCGCAGTGCCCACACCTTGCGTGGGCAAAGCGGGCTTCTTTCTAAACACTGTGTTGGTGTATAGACCTTTGCATCGCTTATCACCCGGGCTAAAAAATGCCGAGTCACTGAGCTGTAGACGCATGCGTAGCGTCTGATATACCGCACGACAGAGCTACAGCAGCGCATGCTCACAAGGCGTTCCATGGTCCAGCAGACAAAGATGAAAACGCGCAGAAGGCGATTTTGACGGAGGTCTACACTGTACTCCGTTTTCGCTTCAAGTATGATCGCAGCCGAGGCCACGATCGCACGAAGCCGTTAAAGCAGAGTCAAAAGTGCATAGTCATGACGCTCATCACTTTAGTGTATTTGCTATCGGCGACTGAACCAATCATGCGCTGTCACGGCCGCCTCTATACTCACAAAACCTGGCAGTTCGACGACGGAGCCATAGAGCGCCCGGTCGCAGATTTGGGGCGCGAGGATCTGGTAGCGCAGAGCATCAAAGACCCATTTCTCGGAGAACCTGGACGTCAGCGCACAACTTTTCCGGCGGCGAGAACCCGAAACACACTTGTTCGCTCGGGAGAAGTGTGTTTCGGCGTCTCGCCGCAGCGTGGCGCCAGTCACGTGGCTCTCCTCTCATCCGTTGTCTGCGCTCCACCTTTTCCATTTCGGCGGCCGCTACTCGTGGCGATCTCCCAGGCTTTGTCTGTATATAGGAGGCTATGACACTGTGCGAATGCGGCGTGATCCGGCACTTCGTTTTGGAGCATGATTGCGCCTTATTTAGCCGGTGACGGCAAAAACCTCAAAGACAACAAAAGCCGCGAGGATGAACTTTTTCCGCTCCTTGATTGGCTCCACGACAACATAGCGTCGGCTGCAGTCGGACTTAAAGTGAAACGGAGTGTATCTGCGTCGCACTCCGAGTGCGGCAGTGTGGACTGTTTGAGGCAACTGAATTGTTTTAATTAACACAGGACGACCAGCTATGCGAGACGCAAGTTCGTCTGTTTTCTTTTTCTTTTTTGCAGGGGTTGTCGTGACGTCAAAACGCCAAGCTCCGATTGCCTTTGATTGAAGGATAGTGGGAAGACCTCACGGCAGCTTGCTTTGAGGTCTACCCACTATCCTTCATTCAGAACCAATCAGAGCTCGGCGTTCCGACGTCATCACAACCCCTGCAAAAGAAGCAGACGAACTTGCTCTCCGCATAGCTGCCCGCACGTCAGAACTGCATGCAACGATTAGCAAATGTTTCTTTTGACGGTCCTCGACCAATGCATCCGACGTTTTCCGCGAGGTCCCCTATTGACCATGTTTTGCGGATGTTAATATCCAGGGGGCGCCTCAGTAATTTTGTGTCCCAGCGGACTTTCGGTTATGTGTTTGTGTTTATTTGCAGTTCCGCTACGAACAGCGATTGGGTCCCACGGTGAAAGAAATCAATACACTCAGAGCGTAATAATTTTACGCTTTTATAAAAATTACTTTGCAAAGTATACTTAATGGAATTTTTCAGTTTACGATTAATATATAAATCATACACTTTATTATGCGCATGTTAGTTGTCAGTCTGTGTCGACGCTGGGATCGCATCGCTAAATATGTATAAAATACAAAAAGTGTAATAAAATTATAATCTAGATCTTGAAAGTATACTAAAATATACTTTTTTCCTGTCAACAAAGTACAAAATTGGTATGGTTTTAGCGTATTGCTCTTTAACAGGGGGAACGACGATATCATTTTGAGAAACTAACAATTACTATATGTTTGTGAGTACCCAACCGCTTTCGAGAATTACATTCTACAGAAGAAAGCGAAACAAAAATTAAATAAAAATAGAAGCAATCCGAACAAGTGCAGGCGTTCGCAGATATGAGGAAGGAACATCGGCGGAACACCACAGCCGATGGTGTGCACACCGGTGAATACTTCGGTCACATTGAAAAGTTAAATTGCTCAAATAATTATGACAAATCCTCAAAAATAAAAAAATAAAAAAACTAGCTTGTAAAAAAAACATATATTAGGAGTGTGTGTGTAAAGAAAATGATAAGATTCCTTATCGTCGGTGACAGATCAAGAACGAAGAGGAAGCTCCTCCCACCTCTTTCCACTTTGGTAGAGCGAACGTTAAAAAGGAGGCGACCTCCTCTCCACCGTTTGCTCCGCTGAAGTGGAAAGGGGTGGGAGGAGCTTCCACTTCGTTCTTGACCTGTCACCGACTATAGGTTACTTATTGACGTAAAAGTGGTGTATGACTTTTTGGCTGATCGCAGAAGAATCGAAAGAGCACGTAGATATATAAAGCCAGCACAAAGTTGAAACTTCTCGAGACATTACATATTAACGACCAGAGATATTTAGAAAGTAGCCCGCCAAATACACTCGCTTTACGGGTTTTGTTTTATTTTCTCTTTTTGCTCGGGGCACAAGATTGACACTTTTTTTAAATGCTTCTTTCTGTATATTATTTCTGAGGTGAATGCAAAGTCGAAGCGAGCAGTTTTGCCCAAATGTTTTTCATCGCCTGGACGCGGCACAGCTTGCGCCGTTTCAGATACTCAGAAAACATAATGGCGGGATGTTCACTTACAAACATCTGAAGCACAAGGCCTATCGATTATCGGCATGCATTCCTGAGTGTAAAAGTCTATGCGGAGAGCAAGTTGTCTGCTTCTTGCAAAGGAATTGCGACAATATCAGAACGCCGAGCTCTCATTGGTTAATTAAAAAAAATAGTTGGTATACCTCAAGGCATCTAGCATTCAGGTCTACCCACTATCCTTTCAACCAAAGCCAATCAGAGCTGGGTGTCGTTCTGACGTCACCGTAACTCCTAGGCAAGAAGCAGACGACTTGCTGTCCGCATTTAGGCAGACACGTATTTGTGTAAATTTTGTTGGCTAATGGATCTCACTTATTCTTGAGTTTCCTTTGCATGCCAGTTTTTTTTTTCCCACTGCGGGAACGAACAAGGCAACTAAGAAATGCAGTCTGCTTGCGCAGGAGCCCAATTTTACTCCCCTAAGATTCCCTTCCCATAGTCCCCGACAGCCTAATAAGAAAGGCAGGGCGTGGAAAGTAGCGAGTATCTTGCTTTCGCTCCGCAGCCAATGAAATTGAGGCATTAGCCAATAGGCACGCCTAAGAACCAATCAGAAGGCAGGACGTGCGAACATGGTAAGCCAGACCCTGCCTTTTTCAAGCAGAAAGTTTCAAGATCTCACAACGCTTACGCACCGCCTGTACGAAACGCCCAACTATACGTATTTTGCAGACGGCGGTCTAGCATGGCGGCGATTAGGGGGGATATCGAAACTTGTGATCGTTTAATTGCCAATGTGAAAAGAAATAAGAGGCTACAATTTGTTTGATTGATTCTGCGTAGTGTAAGACTATTCAGTGTGCGCGTATATTGACCTCGTAGCATTTATGCTATACAACATCGTACATTGTGGTTTCATGGTTTTCTTTTTATCAGGAATACACATTTCCTTACATCTGCATTAAATAATTCGAGGGAAGCAACGTTTTTGGCGAAGTAGTCTCATTTATAGTCAGGTTCATTCATGCTCGTATATTTCTGGGTATATTTTTTTGTGCATGTTTGTGTATAGTTGTGTACATTTGTGTATTGGTACCTTTTTATTTTCCCGCAAAAATGCCATTTGGATGCTGCAGGCTAGAAGAAATAAATATGTTTTAATATGGTTTATACGCTGTTGTGGTATTCGAAGATGTTCTGCGTGAGTTCGTTGTTTAGCAAGCGTGCTGATTGCTTAAACGAACTGAATTGATATGATATGCTTCACTGCATTTCTTGGGTATGTATTATTCTGTCTTATAGCAAAGGCAGGTTCACGTACCTAATACTGAACACTTCGCTTCGCCAGAATCCGCTTCGAATAGGGAATACGCGATCGAGGGTTTCGTTTGTTTTCGTTTTTCTACATGTTATACCTTCCTTCTCAGTATCTGCACTTGTCCCAGGGCAAGACGTGACGTTCAAACGAAGAAACAAAAATGTCGTATTTGTACCACTCCATTTCGATAAACCACCAGAGGTTACAAGCGTCGACGCTGAACATTATTATTTGCTGCATTTTCCACACAAAATAAAGACTCGAATGTTTTAAACGCGGCAAGAAAACTAAATGCGGGAACGGCATCAAAATGCGGCCTTACTCCGACTTCCGCAGCATGCTCGAGAATTCGCACGAAACCCCAGCGCCGCCGCTTAGCATAACGGTTTATAACCAAAATGTATCCTTGAGCCTAATATGTGCCAAGATGTAAAGCTGAGCGTCTCACCTTTTAATGCGACGCCACCGTTTGTTTTATTCTTGTTTCAAATATATAATTTTTTTTTCTCATTCCACCAGTCGGACATTGGAAGACGAGAATAAGGTAAATTAAAATAAAAAATACCAAGAGAGGGATTAAGCGGGCCGTTATCTGACCTTTTGGCCGCTGTCGCGCTAAGGGATGAGCTGAGAAATACAGACCCCATCCACATACACGCCTCAATGTCACGACTGGCCACTGACTGAGAGGGGAAGAAAAAAGACGGTAGACCTTGCGGCGGAAAGTGGTCGAACCAGTCACTGAAAAGTAACGGTCCCCACGCGATCGTCTTCAGCGGCACGATCGGTGGACCAGATGGCTTGCGCAAGCAATGTCCCCCACTGGACTGCCAATGAAGCCGGACGTGGTCTTATCTAGAGCACGTCCTGCTAAGAGGACAGCACCGGCGGTCGTCTTCGGACCAAGGACAAGTCTCAAGCGGCCGGCAGACTGTAAATCTCGCCAGCGGCCCGCAGTATCCTCATCGACCAGTACGCGGATGTTCCTGTGCCTTTTGGCGTACGGGCTAACGTCAGCCAAGGTGCACTGCAGAGTGGTGTGTTGCGCCTGGGGCTGCTGAGACGCCATGAAGGAAAGTTTGCGTGGCGTAGGGTCAAGCATTGACGACCCCCGTGCGGCGGCATATCGAGACTTTTAAAGTGATTTTCTTATGATTCGCTGGATGTTTCAGGGATTACGAAGTCAGGCTCAGGCAGTGTACGTGAATAATCTGGATCTGGTTTTTGGATCAATCGAATCGGGATATAAAAAAATTGATCGTGGTTTATATAATTTTGCTTTCAGTGTCGTGTATTAGGTTTACCTTTAATATTTGCGTGTGGTTCTGGTTTAGTTCCGAGTCAGTTACAGATCTGGGTCAGTTTTCTCATGGCAATCGGCGGAAACCGGATCACTCTTCATGGCTGTTAGTCCAAACGAGCTAGCCGTGCCATATGCTTCGAAGGCAAACGCAAATAAAACCTCCTTCATTATACTTCGTTTCACTTCAGTTCCAGGCGCAGTGGACGCTACGAGCTGGCCGAACCAAACAGACAGCGCTAAAAGCACATCGTCATGGTGTTCGTCGTGCTTTCGTGCGTGTTCCCTCATCGATGAACCTATCATAGACAGAAAAGGCCTAGCGTCTTGCACAATTGCCGTTGCTCGATTGGTCACATTAACTCGTAGCGTCAGCTGCGTCTGGTCTTAAACTGAAACGAAGAATGCATGCTCGTAGGAAAT
Source organism: Ixodes ricinus (assembly GCA_037355805.1). Lineage (NCBI taxonomy): Eukaryota > Metazoa > Arthropoda > Arachnida > Ixodida > Ixodidae > Ixodes > Ixodes ricinus. The sequence continues at coordinate 44,357 of JAZHYW010042980.1, forward strand.
TCAACGCGCCAGCCTTACCCTTAAACACCTGGGAGAAACAATCGCTGCAATATACGTAGGAAACTGGGCGAATGGTAAGGCAAAATTTACGTTCAGACCTAAAAGAACAGTTTGCGCTGTGGCACTGAGCATGATGCAAGCACGTGAAATGTCACGCTCAGTATTAAAGTGCAGACTGTTCGTTTAAGTCGAGACAAATTTTGGTCCTCGTCGTTAGCCAAGCTCTTTCTGAAGATTGAAGCGTTTGGTTCTCCGGAGGTTTCTTGGCAAGAAAGTAGACGTGGTGGATTGTTTAGGATGTAGGCTCACGCGTTTGGATCAAGCTACCCTTAATAGCGTAAAGGTAGGGCATGATAAGCGGCCCTTCTTTCTGTCGAACCCAGAAACATTGTTTTACACCTTTCGATGGGTCAGTTGACAAACCGATAAGCTTCCCGACAGGTTACCGTGAACGGGTTTCTAAAATGTGTTACTGATTTCAGAGGTTTCTCTCAGGAATACAAAGGGAGCCAGCATTTCGGGATAGGTCTATACCACATACGAAGGAGTAACCAAATAATTGGAGAATAATAATTTTTCAGTTGCCTATTTTTTGCTATTTGTGTATTCTAAGTGTAGTCTTTCCAGTGTTGTAGGTGTAACCGAAAAAAGCGACGATATACGTTGCTCGTTGCTTGCAAATAAGAGAAACTCGTTACCGACCTAAGTTACCTCAAAATAAATTAAAAAACGCGTTACCGTTACCGTTACCGATAAAAAGTAACACAAGTTACTTTTACGTTAGATTTTTATCTATAGATTGATGATAACAGCGTTGTCTTTTTAGTTGTGACAACGTTTTTCGACACTGGGATACAGAGCGTGGGCGTTAGGGTTTTCTAAAGTGGGACTTTTTGCGTGGGAAAAAACGGGCAAAATTTTTAAAATATATGGAATGAGTGCAGTAATTAATGACTTGGCGCCTATATTTCGTTTCAGCTGAAGTACGGACGGAGTCGATGCCACGAGCTACTTGGACCAATCAGGGAACGTCAAAAGCGCAAGTCACTAGGAATATTTTGTTTAGGATTGGTTCAGTGATGATAAAACACGTACAGAAACATGACGAACATCACGATGGTGCGCTTTTAACGCTGTCCGATTGATACCATCAGCTCGTAACGTCAACTAAGTTGAAACGAAGTATAGAAACATGAACAAAATGTAAGTGTACTTTTTTTCAGGTCTTAGCAAGAAGAGGTAACAAGTGACGTGACTACGTTACCTGTTACTCGAAATAATAAGTAACGCAAGTACGTTAGCCGTTACTGTTTCGAAAAAGCAACGAGCACGTTACTACGTTACCAAAAAAAGTAACGTGTTACGGATAACGGCGTTACTTGTAACGCGTTACCACCACCACTGAGTCTTTGTGATTACAATCAAATGCATTTTGACACTCCATTACTCCGGAGTTGCTAAATCTGGGGAAAATGTGCGAATTACTGTTTGTAGCGTTAGGGGACAACACGTGTTACCTTAACTTGGTTTCTATATGTACAGTCTGCAGCAATGTGAAATACCCACTCGGAGCGCGTGACACAGAGGGCGGATTGGTGGGGGGGGGAGGCGCTACTTGCGTTGTGGGCAATTCCATGTCGCCCCGAGGGAAGTGAATGCGCTTCGTCAATGCGGACTGTGTATCGATTCAGTTCGTCTACGTCATCGAGTTCCGCTAACCTCGGAGCGATAAAGAACTGTCTTGAACTGCCCCCCCCCCCCCCCAGGCACCATCTCGGCCATGCCCTCCGAGTGGGTCTTTCAGATTGGTGGATACTGTACTCAATCATTAGAAGGATCACCAACTGTCATCCGTAAGAATCTCAGTTTCTGAGACGTAACTACTCGATTAATGGAAGTGACTATCTCGATGACCGCCTCCTAGTTTTGCATGAAGGCGGTCACGACTTGTAACTTTTCGTTGATTTGTGCCGTAACTACAGTTTGCCAACCTTTCACAATGTAGACTAGAGCTTATCTCTATACCAAAGCACTAAGAAAACCAATCACTATGAGCAAGGAAAAGAGCTCGGAGATTAACAAGGTTGTAATAGATTTAGACATACTAAATGACATCTGTGATAGAACACAGAGCATGATATAATCATATGCCCACGGCTTGCTCGACATCCATAGTCGCCGAAATCTTAAGCAACGGAGCGCCTGGCTCTTTTTTTTCACCCTTCTTGCTTTGTGAATTGATATTTGGCATTTATTTGGTCTAGTAGTATTCTTAGCTTTTCTCACGCGCTGGAATAATTCTATTCTTCGCCGTACCTAACTAGTCTCGTGTTCTGCGAAAAAAAAAAAAAGAAATCAACTTAACACATTTATTTTGTTTTCTTGAGTGCATCTATAAACAAATATTCGGCCACGACATTCATCGAGCTCTCTTCGTTCATCGCCGTGATTGACTCTCCATGTTCACAGTCGAGAGGGTAGACGCGCGGTTATTATAACGAAGAGTAATATATAATTCGAGGAAGAGAGACACGGAAGACGCACGACAGAAGCGACACCCTATCCCAGACAATACCCGCGAACACCTGCGCGAGGGTGATGTCACAGCTCCTTTTGCACACCTCCGTAAGGGTCTGTCTTGCTCGTGCCGATGCTTTTGAAGGACGTCTAAACGCCGGCGTTTTCCTGCGTCGCGTAGCTGGCGACATCCACGCGTCTTTCAACCGCGCTTCGTTAGCGGATTATCGAGTCAGCTCAAGTTTTCTGCGCCTGTCTCCTTGCAAATGTTGCACAATCGCGAAGTTTTACGAAGTAGTTGTCAGAACGGCAGCTTTTCCTAAATTAGCGTTCCAACCTCCAGCATAAAACTAAAATTAAGACTGACTGTTTCTTTCTTTTTCCGCAAAGTCGGCATTACGCAAAAAAAAAAAAAACATTTTGCACATCATTCGCTTTGCGTCGTATTCGCGAATAAGCTGTATATACCTTCTTATGAGCGAGTTACACTTATCTTTTTCTCCCCAGTGCACGAGCGTAGCCAATCATTGCTTTGCAAATGACAAGATTCTGAAATCGTATGTTCCTAAAACTGCGCTAGGACAAAGCAAACGCCATTCTCAGTGTCTTAGGGCAGAACATATTTTTGCGCAAAAAGTACATTTTCTTTTGCCTCGTCGCGAATAACCCATCGATTTCAAGGTCTGCATACACGTGTCCTTCCCAGAAAAGCAGACGGAGCGCGAATTATGAGAGAAATCTCTTCAAGCCAGAACTTAGAAACATTTTTTTTTTCTAACTACACGCGATTTGGTTATTCGAACTGCATATGTTATGCGAGCCTAAAGTCTAAGTGGGTTGGTCAAAGGTAACCCACATTACTAACCCGTTGACCAGCATCATTTTTCATATTTTACAAATTGCAACAGTCCACCGACAGACCCGTGCCTTTAAACCCTCACAAAATTTGTTTTGTCGTACGCCTCAAAAGTTTTAGAACAAACGGAACCCGTTCTCGCTTTGATAACCGGACTTACAGGAGGAATTGCTCCAGACATGTGCAGGAACCAGAGCCGATTAACACACTAACCCATTCGTCCACCTTCGGCGAAATGGACATCGGGTTCCAATAAACTTTGCTCGCGGTCAGCAGGCGTCGTCAACCGCGCCATCCAAGCAAAATTTATACGAATTTCAGCGAAGCGAAGAGTCGGAGGAATTGAAACACGACCGCTTGCGTTAAAGAATTACGGCAAGAGGGGGGAGTTCCTCCATTCAAGTCAACGCGCCGCGAAGAATGACCCCGAACATGCAAATGGCGGACGCTCTTATTTACGGGACGCGGTCTACGTGAGCAGAAATTTACACTCCATCTCCGGCGCACCTTTCACCCGTTTTGACCCGGCACGGCTGTCCGGTCTGTGGAGGGAAGACCCCTAAAGCTGCCGACGTCTGGTTTGCGGGTTGCGGGCGAAAGCGAAGCTGTACTCGTTGCTCCATGCGATGGACCGCGGCGGATTCTACGAGCCATTCCCAGCCAATCCGGTACCGCGAACCCCGTCACGTGACTACGCGCTCCGCCGGGCGTCGCTGCGCACTCACCCGGAAGTCACGTGACACTCATTGGGTTATGGATATTGGCTTCGATGGCTCGTACAGTGCGCTGGTGTCCATCCATTGTATGGGGAAACGGAGCAAAGGGGACGGAGAGTATACGCGTAGCCACTGGACCGATTGTTGGCCTCGTCGGTGTACACTCGTTTACGCTTCTTTTGTTGTGCGTTATCGTAGACGATTATCAAAAACGCCGCTCGAGAGCCAGCATCTCTGAGAAGTAATAAAAAGTATTGCGAGCCGGTTTTATGCGCGCAAACCCGGTTGCCTTAACCGACTGTCTTCATTCGCAAAAAAAAAAAAGGAAACCCGCGAATGTTTAACACCGTTTGTTGTTTGCGCATGATTCGCTCGCTAATCGCCCGTTTATTACGGATTATGTAAAATAAAGACGCATCCGGTAGGCGGATATTTACATCTATGTGTCTGGAGCTGAGCGTTTTGCCTATTATCATGCTCGCCAAAATAGTGCAGCGCCTCATCACCGGATATTTTATGGCAAATATTGTCTAATATTTTTTGAGAGTGAAGCAGGATTTTACTTGCACTTTTGACGACGCTATTACGTTCTACGACAAATAACTTTTAAAATTTCATGGTAAAGTTATCAACATGTGACATGCCACATGTGCATTGTCACTCATTGAAAATTACTTGGTTCAAAGTAATATATATCAGCGGAATAAATACGTGGCGATTGCTTGTCGATTCCTGCGACTGCGAGTATGATGAACCGACATAGGCTACTTCTTCTCTTGTACTCTCAATAAGACAAACCTGGAAACGTTCAATTGATACTGACGTGCATCGTTATGCACATATGAACGACACATGTATCAAATGAACAATACAACAATTTAATGTCGCGTGATTTTTCGTGCCACTTGTCCACACAACTCTGATTTCACCATGTTCTAATGAAAAGTCAAGGAGACATTCGGATGTTTTTTCTGTCAATCCTAGGTACCAAACAACTACAGGAATGGTAGTCTCTAAAACCGTAACGGCGAGATGTATTGAGCTGTCGCGCGAATACTAGCAGGAAAAATGAGCAGATCCTTATTTGTTTAGTTGAGGACCATTTAGAAGCCGCGTGGATTGCGTGGAAGGTGGGTATTCTCGTAAATACCGGCACCATCTTCAAGGGCAGGGGTATTGGGAGCTTTGGTGCGTCTACAAACAAAGGTAGTAAAATAAAACAAGATGGGCGCGTCATATGACTTTTTCCTTTTGCTTGACGTTTCTTGACTCTTATCTATGTTTGAGGAAAGTCGGTGTATTCTGGCATTTACGGCGGCATTCAACTTGGGCATAGACCTTGAACCAATTTTATAAAGTTGTACACGAATGTTTTCAAACAAAATTAACTCATTTGTCAAGGGTCATGTACGTGAAATGTCTCTTACAACCTATTTCAAAATTGGGGGGGGGGGGAAGCGTGTCCAGACTTATTCCCTTAATTTACGGAAACATTCGCCCAGATTGTGTAATTCATAAGCATAAAAGAAGAAACGAAAGGATTAAAAAAAGTCAGCGCAGCTTGAAATAATACAACTTGACATCGCTCATTGGCAATCCAACGAATATATGTTACGAACAGACTAGCGTCGTTATACTTGTTCCCAAAACGTTCTTCTCTATGGTCAGTAACAACTAAAAAACAAAGCGCGTGGCGATAGCGAACAACTAATCACCGACTATAAAATTCAGACATTCATGCCCCCCGTCCCCCTAAGAAAATAAGCTCTTAGATGGGCCAAATTCCCGTGCTCTCAACGTGTGGATATGCTCTATCGCATAGCATCGAGCCGGCAGAAGATAAATGTAAGTTAGTACTGAGCATGTGCTACGAACAATGTTCACCAAAATGGCGTCTCGTGAATACACTCGTCTTGAATTTCAACATCCAGGTCGACACTAAATACCCTGACGTCACGAGGGGCGCGGACGTGGTTTAGGGTTCGCTGAACACTACAATGGCTTGGCCTTCGCCGTTTTAAACGCCGCGGCCTTGTAGCACTCAAGGAAACCCTGAGTCAGGTTTTAGCTCCCCTGCGTGGAGACGTTATGGTGTAAAAGAGAGTAGGGGAGAAGCACTCTAAAAGGAACATTACGTTCTTGTGTTATATGATTTCATGCAGCCAATTATGCGCTAGGAACTGGATCTTAATCCAATTTGTAGTTTAAAGCTGAAAAAAAACAAGGAAAAAAACCATTGAGTTGGCTAGTTTAACCGGGAAATCTAACACTATAGATTTGAGATAGGGGACAAAACAACAAAAATCGTCATCTTTATGGAAATTGAAGTTATGTTATCCTTCCCGGCTCTTGTTTTCGGCGTTATAAAGTCAGTGCTTTTTGCGTTCATTTAAAGGTGTGAGTACATTGTCCCGGAGTGCAATACCAGACTCGTAGTTCTTGTCTACATCTATAAGAGGTCAGTGCTTTAAACAGTTTTTTAAAAAAACTTTTAATCCACCTTTATGCTTAATTTATTTGGTACCTTTATAGCTGAGCTTACTTTGTGTGTTTTGTTTTCTCCACAAACAAATAAAACGACACAAAAACACACACACACACACACACAAAAAAAAGCATTGTGTGCTTTGCTTAATTTACCGAATCTTCGAAAGAGTCTCTTCTACGGCTTTGATTTTTCTTCTCACAGTGTTTGTGGTGCTGGACGCTCGGCGGCATGTCGACGACGTGCCGGCGAGTTGGACGCAAACGAGCAGTCCAGATTTCTGCCAACAGAACAGGCCTGTCTATTTACTTTTTAAGCGAGCGTTTCGGCTTAGAACGATACGTGCTGAGATTAGTGATGCGCATCTTTCTTTCTCGGATTTTTTCTTTTCGGATTCCTATTTTTATTGATCACTCGGCATTAAAAACTTTGGAAGGACTCGACGACCTCGAACACAGGAAGCCTATCGGCGCTAGTAGAAGGTTCGCTGTACGCATATCGGTTGTCTATCCATTTCTCCCGTTAAATGTCAGTGCAGTTGCAACGGGTTTATGCTTGTTCCTGATGGAGTGAAGATTACGCGCTTCCTGGCGATAGCTCACTGAGGTTATGGTAGAGTGTTGCAATTAGGTGATCAGTTTTTAGCATCGAAGAGCAAAGGTCGACTGATGTTAGAACGCTCGAACGAGTTTGAAGGCTGAGGGTTTTCCGAAATAGCGCATCCCTTTCACTTCTTTTTCGTTTCTTTGTGCGGGTTGGGGGTGCGTTTTTTTTAGCTGGTTTAATTTGCAATTTGCAACACCGATAATGGACCTTTTTCACATACCGACGGCACCAGGCGGTAGGTGCACGAACTAAAAATCGAGGAAGGACCTACCTGCGCTACCAATCGATACTGGGAGCTACGCTACCAGTTTCTTCGTTCTCTGAGCAGCGGGGCGTGCCCAACGCGACTTCCGAGTGGGGCATCCGTGGCGTCCACTTAAACGTCGTGTTGTTCTTTCCGTCCGCTTTCTTTTGCGTAACACAATTATATGTATGCTGCAATTACGCTTTTCTACTCGCTGATCCACAGCTCTCCTTCCGAATTTCCTCGATTTTTCGTGCAGACTTCAGCCGCTTAACATCGGGCGCGTGCGCAGAACGCTTCTCGGAAAAGGTCCACTACGTATTCAAATTTTTTACTTCATTATTTGTTGGTGGAACTTTCTTCTTTTACGAATGCTCTTCGTCACACTGCTGGCTCCAGTCAGAAACGTTATACAGGAAGGGATTAAAGCAGTGTGTTGGAGATGAGCACTCGAATTCTTGGCATGATGCCAAGATTCCAACTTTTAGGTCATGGAAGCCCTACGTTCATAAATTTTAAATCGAGAAAAAAAAATCTGTGTTCTTTTTTGATTTTTTTGGTTGAAACTTTGTGAAGAGGAGCGGTACTTGGCAACTTATTTCCGGATTAGAGATAAGGTTTTGGCGCAGTGCTGCAGTAAGATGGGAAATTTCCTTTCCGATATTTAGGGGTTGTAGTCCAGTGGTTTGGATTAAAGGTGGTACCAGGTAGAAAGCGCTGCGGTTTGCTACACTAACAATAACTTCGAGAAAAAAAGTGGTCCAAGGCAGCCATTTTGGTTTATTTCTTTTTTTTTTACTAAAACAAACTAAACAAATCTTTATCTGCGAACATTGCCGACGGTAGATTTCAATGCGCATTTAAGATTTAAATTCTGAATGCTTTTGCGCCCTCACTTTTTATCAACAGACTTTGCCTGCATCGCGATATATAAATATATATATATATATATATATATATATATATATATATATATATATATATATATATATATATATATATATATATATATATATATGACTACTCACACCGAATATCTGGAGGAAAAGATTCGTTAGATCAAGGACCCCGCGAACCGTAAATTATATGCGACGTGTTGTAAACGATATATTCTCAGTACAACTATCACGGGTTCGGCTGTTTTATTGTAAAAGGATCTTGTAGTATCTGAATATTCTAATACGAATTTCATTCGTTCCGCCTCATTAAGCAGGCGCGCAAAATGTACCGGATCTTATGTAGTCATTCGAGGCGCGCACAGCGGAACCTTTTTTTTTATCCTCTAATCTATAAATAATAGTGACTGGCAGCTTAAGAAACACAGGGCCTGGCTTATTATGTTGCTCCTTCGTGATTGGTTCTTCGACGTTCATGTCTGCTAATTCTGCAATCCTATTGGCTGCGGAGCTGACCCTTTCCGTCGCACCAGCGAGTGAGACGAACGCTCTGCGACGTCCTATGCGGGTTGAAATTGGAACGACGACTGGGTAGACGCAAAGAAAGCTGTCTACGTCTCTACTCAATCTTCGAACGCGTTTCGAACGCTGAACGCCGGCGTCCGCGGTTTGGCGTTCGAACGCGTTTGAACAGCGAGTGAAGACAAATGCAGCTAGCTTTTGTACCTACCCACTGATCACTCCAACCAGAGCTCGGTGCTCTAACGTTCCCGCACTCTCCCTCCTCTTCTCTCCCTCAATTTCTACCTGTATAACCTTTCTTTAGCTTTCTAATGGACCTTTTTCACATACCGACGGCACCAGGCGGTGGCTGCACGAACTAAAAATCGAGGAAGGGACCTACCTGCGCTACCAATCGATAATGGGAGCTATGCTGCCAGTTTCTTCGTTCTCTGAGCAGCGGGGCGTGCCAACGCGCCGCACAAGTCGGGCATTCCGTAGCGTCCACTTAAAGCGTCGTGTTATTCTGTCCGTCCGCTTTCTTTTTTCGCTAACACTTATATGTATGCTGCAATTCGTTTGCTACTCGCTGATCCTATAGCTCTCCTTCCGAATTTCCTCGATTTTAGGTGCCAATTTCCGCCGCTTGGCATCGGGCGCTCGCGCGTGCGCAGAACGCTTCTCGAAAAGGTCCATTTCTGGCTTTCGGAAGAGCGCATCTATTCAATTTATGAGCGTCTATACTCGTTTCACCCCATCTCCGCACACACGTCAGCGCCCGAAGGTTGGATGGGGTCGGTTCAAAGTCGTGCGGCGGATTGTCTGTGGCCGCTGAGCTGCCTGCTCGTGTCGGGAGGTCAATTGCACTGCATCCGCGCACCCTTTGTGTGGCTTAGTTGGCGGAAAGAGGCGAGCCTTTTGCGCCGCTAAAGCCTCGATAAAAATTCTGTTAGATAAACGATCACGTGTAAGATTAATCATCCCCCCTCGTCAAGGACGCCTTACGGTACTCGACGTTAATAATCGGTTTTTCTATACGGTCTCGCGGAAAGGGTGGTTTGTTCTCTTAATCTATTTCTTAGCGATGGCTAGCTCTATGAGTTTCTCTCACGCGCACGCGCGGCCAGCCGATACGACCTGGCAGATTGCTCTCCTTCCACGCACAGGTCCAAAGGCCATCAGAGGAGCAAAACTGCTAGGGACTACCGAGATGAATAGGATATGCTAATCCAATCAATAAACAATCGTACCTCGTTCATCTGGTCTTACTCGCGGTGGTTTCTTAAGGCTGCCAGAGAGTAGACTAAGATCAGGTGGGTACACTTTTGTACCGGATGTTGTAGTCACTGGCATTTTAAGAAAAGCAGGGCGGAGCGAGTGCCGATAGTCTTTTTTTATTGCCCCACTGCCAATGAGAGGGCAGCAGTAAGCAGCGAATAACAAGGCCGCATAACGAATTACGAAACAAGAAGCCTGGACACAGTAGCCGCGCCCTCCTTGTCTTAAGCTCTCACTGACTGGCGTGAAGTATTAACGGGCCCGACTATGAAACATTAAAATACGCTCAACGGTCATTGGCAGCCGCCAACATGTCGGTCAGACATCGAATGCAAATGATCTAATGTCAACTGTGCAGCTGGGTGCCATATCGCTCCAGATGATTACGCTATGAGCCCATATGGTAAAATCCTCCGCAGAACTGGCAGAATGTATAACCTTAGAAAGTAATATATATGCACCCATCGGAAGTTTCTTAATTTTATCACGTTCACTCTCGAGGCGTTGCCGACTGTATCCGAGATGGAGCCCGCGTGTGGGACAGAAAGTAATGTAAGGGAAGGCACAGGATGGAGAAGGACCAACACCACCCAGAAGAATCAAAGCCTTCGAACAGCCTCGTATAATTCCACGTGACACTCGGATGGCACCAGCTCAGTGACTGGAGATCCGGACCCCAACGCCGAGCGTTTACTTGGACGCACCGTCTGGACACGAGGTCCAGCCGAACGCCGAGGCAGCACTCGTGTCCAGACTGCGTCTGCTTTCGATCTCACGTCGATGTCGCCGAGGCTTTGATTATTCTAGGTGGCGTCGGTACGATCCCGTGGAAGGAGGCGCGGGACGCTCAACTCTGGGGGGTCCAAATCCGAGCTTGCCGGTCGTCGGTCGGACGGTTCACACCAGCGGCGACGCCGTAGGGCCCGCACTCCGCTAAGGCGACGGGCGGCGGCGGCGGCAGCAACCACGTGTTCTCACCTTCGGCGGCGGCTGCGGCGATGTGCGCGCACCCGAGCACGAGCAATAGTCCGACCCGAAGGCAGGGCCTGAGGCCGGCGGTCACCATGGCTGGTGCGCCGTGCAGGCCGTTCCCGGATCGAGGGCTCCTGGTCGCGAAGATTTGTGCACGAGACCTTCTCGATGAGTCTCGATGCTCGCACCTCGTCCCCTCTCAAAGAGTTTTTTGCACCGGCGGCTGAGCTGGGAGCGTCGGGGGCAAGCCTTATATAGGCGCCGGTGCAGGAGAGACCTGCTGCCCGCCTCAACCGGCCTGGCCAACGGCGGGGGCCGGAGGAAGGGCTGCCCTCTCCTGCCGGCGGAGCCGCGACCTTGGCCCCAAGGAACATCTCCTCTCGCGCTCCGGGACGCGGGGAAGCAGCCTCCGACGCGGCGGCACGGAGGGGACGGCGATCCATCGAGTCCGACCATCGTCGATTATGTCACGGCGGCGGCAATCGGGGTTGGGGGTGGTGCGAGGGCGGGAGGAAGGGCACCGCTGACCGCAGGTTCCGCTGCCGGGCCGAGCGGGCCGGAAGACGCCGGCCCGGGGAACAGGCGTCTCGAATGTGGAAAACTATGTCACGCGTTAGTTTGCGTCGCCACTTTGTCTCATGAGCCACGCATGTCGGTTCCACTCTTGTGTCTGCATTCTGTATTGATATCGGATTGGGCAACATAAAATTCTGAGACTTTTTTTTTTGCTTTGTTTTTGTAGCAGATAAACGATGCAGTAAAGCGAGCGAAACTTCAAGGTAAATGTTCCATGTCTTTTTATATTTAAACTTTTTTATAGACGAATGTAAGAATTAAAAGAGTCGGCTTGATAACAGAACTCTGGAAGATGCAGAATGCGACGAGAAGAGTTTTTGAGGCGAATAAAAGAACGTTTACTCGCGCGAGATTAAACAAATAGTCATCCATCTTGCCCTGTTTTTCAGCCATGTTTACGCACAGCAGAAATGATATGTTCGAAGAATATAATTGAAGTTTTCGATCAACTGATAGAAATAAACAACCGCTTGTCGTCATCGTTAGTGGTTTCAGCTACAGGCTTGGAGATGGTTTGGATTCATATTTCATCACCTTCAACACAGATACTGCTTGGCCTTCGTTACAGTCCACCTGACATGAGTAGAGACTTTGTTCCTTTATTACACGAAAGTCTTAGCAACTTATTTTCAAAATTTCCCAAAGCAACTCCTGTACTTTTCGGTGATTTTAGCTATCTCTTCATTAATTGGGACACCTTATCTACCAGCAATAACGAATCTAAACAATTTATGAATATGTGTTTAGATTTAACCTCAAACAGCTTATTAATCAACCAGCAAGAATCGCTGTTCAAAGCGGCAACATACTGGACCTTTGTCTTTCTACAGATCCTAGTATTATTAATAACCTTTCATTACTTCCTGGGCTCAGTGATCACCTCATGGCACATTTTAATTTTTCCTTTCTTATTAAACGCGAATATCCTCACCAGAACCAAATTAGAGATTATATTAAAGCTGACTACGCTTCAATTAACACAGATTTAGAATTATTTTATGAACAATTTCATTAAACATTTCGCTTGCGCACAGTTGAACAAAACTGGATCCAATTTAAAAAAGAAGTTATTCTTTTTAGCCCGGAAATACGTACCCCTGGTTAATACTACAACCGACAGACACGACCCATGGTTTACTAAAGCAATTCAGAGAATAGGCAACAAAAAGGCGAGGTTATTTATGAGAGGCAAGCTATCACCCGCCAATAAGGAGGCACGGAATAAATATGAAGAATGTGAAAGATTATACAGGCAAGAAATTGCAAAAGCTAAATCGAAATTTTATGAAAAGGGCCTATTAAAAGTATTGTCTGATAATCCCAAACAGTTCTGGAATATGATCAATCCTAAACGTCTCACCCCTCTCGCTTTCACTAACATCGAAGGACTGGCTTTAACTGACAACCAGTGTGCTGATTGCCGAAATAAATTTTTTTGTTGTGTATTGACCAACGAAAACCTTAATACTGTTCCGGAGTTTCATATTTAAAATCACCCACAAATAGAAGCGATATCTATCAACTATAGTTCGGTGTCTTAAAAACCATCGAAAATCAGAAACTTACCTCATGTACAGGGATGACCTCATCAATTCCGAGATTCTATTCAACACCAAACACATATCATATCTCTTCGTCTCTGACATGTTCCGTGAATCCCTTTGCTTCTGGTTACAATCCCTTGACTGGAAAATCTCCGTGTCATCCCTATACATAAGTCCGAAGACAGAAATTCACCTCTTAATTATCGTCCCATATCGCTCATTAGTATCCCATCTAAATTTATTGAACACATCATATTTTCAAATTTCAAAAATTATATTGAGTCCAATAATCTTCTCAACGTTAATCAACATGGATTTAGGAAAGAACTACCATGTGAAACGCAACTCCTAGAATTCGTACATAACATTCACTCTAACCTTGGACATAAAAAACAAGTCGATGCCACCTTTCTTGACTTCTGCAAAAGCCTTGGATAGGGTACCTCATCATCGTCTTTTAACCAAACCTCACCATTTTAAAATTGATCCACTTATCATCGCCTGGATATCAGAAGTTCTTTCTGGTCACTCCCAATACACCGTCGCAAATAACTCAGAGTCATCTCGATCTAACGTAACATTAGGCGTTCCTCAAGGTAGCGTACTCGGACCACTTCTTTCCTAATCTACATTATGATCTCCCTCGCTGTGTCTCTTCCATATCCGCCTTTTTGCAGATTACTGCGTAATTTATCGCACAATCACGAATACTGTTGATCATTCATCCCTGCAAACCGGCTTATCATCCATTGCTAATTTGTCTGACAAGTGGCAGTTGTCCCTGAACTTAGATAAATGCAGTGCTAACATTTTCTCGTATTTTGTCACTATCTTCTTACACCTACAATATTAACAACACAGTACATAGTTGTGCTTCATCCTACAAGTATCTTGGTTTTCATATAACAAGCGATTTAACATGGGTCACTCATATTAATCTCATAATTGCTAAGGTAAATAGCACTCTGGGTTTTCTACGAAGGAACTCAAGACTCGCCCCCCCCCCCCCGCCCTAAAGTAAAACAGATCGCGTACCTAAATTTAGTCCACCGAAAGCTAGAGTACGCTGCATTCGTATGGACCCCGTGGCAAAACTACGCGCAAAACAGAGGTTTGAGATTTATGTTTTCTGGTTATTCTTTTTACACTAGTGTTTCTGGTTTGCGAGAGTGAGCGAATCTTCCTGAGCTCGCTTTAAGGCGGAAGATATCTCGATTCGACTCAGTTTTACAAGATCTACCACCTCAACCCTACGCTTAGAAAAATTTTGCTTCCACGTCCCATTTCGTTTTTCCCAAGACTAGACAACAGCTGTAAAATGTAGCCTATATTTGCCTCCAACACCTCCTACGCCAAATATTTTCTCCCTTTGACAATATTAGAATGGAATGCTTTACCTAATAACAGAGTTAAAACTAACAATGTGGACGTATTTAAAAAGCTACTAGGTGAACATTTAGATCCCTGTGTAAACGATGCTGAGTCTTAGCATGTTAATAACGTACCCTTCATTTATTTTTTATATTTATTTGTATTTTTATTGCTGCTCACGGGTTCGTATTGCTATGTTCTATAGAGAAATGTTTGGTTTCCCATCCCTTGTGTTGGTGCTCACGAGTTTGAATTACTGCTTCTATATTGAAACTTTTAGTTTCCCGTCCCTTGTGTAATGCCCTGTAATTGCTTCAAAGTATTATGAAGTAAATAAAATAAACTTTCAGTTATCAAATATGCTCTAGCATAGGGGTCTCCAAACCCCGACCTGCGGGCCTGATCCGGCCCGTGCAAGTCTTCCGACAAGCCCGCTGCTGACCGCGGTCCTTCCAATGAAGCTCGGCCCGCTGCTACCGGTGCGCCAGCGACGCGTTCCAAACGCGCGAAGATACCAGAAAGAACAAGAGATATTGCACCGTAACGGGGTTGTCTCGCCGTGATTGAACATTGTCATCGCCAGCATCACACCTCTTAGTCCCCGGCTTTGTGTCAGTGCGACTATGTTCAAATTCTTTTGCTTTGTCGTGTACACCGTGTCAGCATTAGTTTTATCATTCTCATTAGTCTTTTGTAGTGCGCGAATGTGCTGTAGTCTCCCTGAGCTATGATTTATGCCTGGGGAGTTTTCGCGGTCACCATGTTGCGTAACGTCATAATTAGCTAAATATTACATTTCAAATTGAAAGATATGTATTCACCCAACTTAGGCTTTTTTCTTTAAACGGAACTCTTAGGCGCCCGTTTCCGGCTTGAGCGGCGTCGGCGTAACCGTGAGGACACGTGACCCCCCCCCCCCGAGGTCACGTGACCCCTCCCCCAGGTCACGTAACCCCCCCCCCCAAGAGAACACGTGACCCTCAGTACCCTTCCCTCCTCCTCAAGAGCTGCACTCTAATTCGGCGTTACAAAAGTTGTCAACGGCTTTCATTTTTTTTAAATTCGTTTTTGTGTTTAAATTTTTACCTTGGTTTATTCATTTAGTTTTTCCTCGTTTGCAATTACTATTTTTTATCCTTTTCCTCAAGAACGTAACATATGTCTAATCCGGCTCATAGGCCGACATTTTTTTAACACCCCTGCTCTAATGTAATAAAAAAGGTATAGTTTTCTTAATAAAACAATGTCTTCCAACCATCAAGGATTTTCTATAGAAAGATATGAGCACCTTCCTCGTGAATGGTACATATATTGTCATGAGAGAACATCTGCGTTAATAAATTAATAAACGAACAATATTATTGTATAAAATCCAGCGAGTTTATATAATTATGAAATTACAGATAGAAATTGCTTTTTTGGTGAATCATGTCCTTTATGTGATCTTACTACATGACCTAGTGTATTGCACTGACTTATAACTCACATATTTTTGTTCAATAGACAAATGCACAATCATTGTGTTGGCACATTCCCTTTATTTAGAGTTTGTTATTTTTTAATTGGACACTTATGCCTCTGGTACCGGTGCTCCCGCCACAACGATATACGTAGGTTTCTGGTCTCTATATCGTATCTCAACTTTAAATACTATATATATATATATTTATATGAGAATATAAACGGCACTTATCGGCTTAAGGCATACAAGTGTTGTAGAAGATCGATTAACGCCATAATAATGGATTCATGAAACAACCGGTGACAAGCCAGAATAAATTGCCCAAATAAAAATCTGCGTTTTTTTTTGTCATTGTGTTGAATGCAGCGCGCAGATGCATCGGACGTTTTTGTGAACAGATTTCCTGAATTTGTCTAATTTCCTGGTTTTATCTGATAGCACTGCACAGACAGTGGCAACATCTTCATCAAAACCATAAAGAAGAATACGAATGAATATCTGAGTGGTGGTGGCGAAGGGCCTATTGGGCGGTTACTATTTAGTACTACCCAGAAGGGAGGGGGAGGTGGGGTGATAAAATCAATTAATTTTGAAAGAGATGTAGTGGCATTTACGTTAATTTGAAATTCCCACATGTCATTATGAAGTAAACACGAGCTGTTATACTGAGCGCAAGGGACGTCCATTATGTCCACCGCAGGGAACAAAATGCACTGTCATGTATTACCTTAATGTGACGCTCTGCATGCGAAAGCTTCTTGTATAGGAAAGTCTTTGGAAAGTGCTCATGACGCACTGTCTTGCACAGCTGAAGCATGTTGGAAAGGTACGAGCTCTAACTCGTATTCTTCCATACGGTTAGTCTAATTAGACACCTTGCCCGGTGTTCAACTTCAGAACAGTGCAGCTTTAAATCTACGCATCGGTGCAACTTACGGGACATCGGCACTTGACCAAACCACATGGACCCTTAACTCAGGCATGAACCGTGTTTTTTTTTCACTGCCTTCACGTGCATGTTTCAATGCCCCTAATCGTTTTGTCTATAGGCCGTTTTCTTTAATTAAAAACGCCGAGAGAGTGACGAGAGCATCTGACCAGTCGGTTGGTTTAAAACTCCTATCTCCCTGACTCAAATTTTTAAGCATTTATGCCTTCTAATAGCCCGCCCCTGCTGGGTTTAAATGGGAGCAGGTATAAATATGGTGACTGTTCTGCTGTTGTTTTCTTGTTACAATGCGTTTATACTTTGCTACGTCCAACGCAGGCGGTGCTTTGTCCAGAAGAGAGTGTTTCTAGTGCGATAATAAAGAAAACAGCGCAAAAAGACACAGGGACAAATGAAAGTACACATAGAAACTTCCACCTCTCCCTGTGTCTTTTTTTCGTGCCGTGTAATTCATTCTCACCATACACTGACTAGCCCGATTGCAACCTTGCTACAGTTTCTACCGTGAGCGAGAAAGGCAGACGAGGCTGTGGAAGCAACCCTTGGGTCAGAGAAATGATAGTTTGGGTGCAGTGAAATGTACCATACTTTATGCAAGATGTTACCACTATTATGTATTTTACTCTCCTATATCATATTTAAACAGGTTACTGCGGAAACATTCTCGAGGAGCATCATGACATAAGATTTCTTATAGTTCAATGTTGCCGTAACGACAGCACCAAGATGTAGGACAGTTTTAAATTTTCTCATCCCTTTGCTCTGATTTCGTTGAGAATTATCAACTTCAAGGTCACTGCAATGGAATGAAATCTAACGACAAACCTGAAGGATAGCCTGCTTATAAAATGCATGCTTCCTAGTGGTACAATGATACAATTGAAACTGTAGCGGCTCCTGGCGTTCCAGAATGACAAAAGAAGATGAGCCCGCTCGACTAAGGAGGCGCAATACACACCGCCAACATTCGAGCGCCTGCAACGTGGAGGCCTCCATTTTACCGAAGCTCTTCTTAGCGAACGCCGGTATAGAGACAACCGTTTATAGAACCTCCTTATAGAGAAACCCAGTTTCGAGAAAATGGCGATGAGCGTCGTTTTTGCAAAATCGGCCGCTGCAGGGCGGCGTGTACGGGTGGGCCAGGTGGGTTAACATTTTGGTAATGAGCCGCTGCAGACTGTGGCCGCGAAGCGGCGTGAACGGAGGGATGGGGTGGGTTAAAACGCGCCTCGGTGATACACGCGCGAAGTGGGGGAGCCTTTTATTAAACAGCGTACTCTTTTCGATAAACGGCGTTTCTCTAAACTGAGGCTCCGCTCTTTCTAAACCGAGCTTCGATAAAACGTGGCCGTTCTCTAAAACGTGTTTTCATGAAATGGCGTTCGATCAACCGCAGTGAACCTCCTAGATAACAAAGTCGAATGCTGAATGAGATGGCGTCATCAGAAAAGGTTAACGCTGGGCACAAATTGGACGCGACAATTGCGTCGACATTCGGCTCAAACTTGACTCGAAGCCGAGTGCTGACGCTGCAATCGTTTCCAATCTGTGTAGAGCGTTGGCCTTCTTTGATGGCGCCATTTCATTCAGCATTCGACTTCGTTATCTAGGAGGTGTTGAGTGAGCACCCAGCGACACCAGCTCCGAACGCCGCCGCAAACAACTCCGTGTTGGCTTCTGTATATAATGTAAATAAATTAGTTGAAGGTCAGCGAACCCTTCAGAACAATGACAAAATACATGCAATACAATATAAACACTTAGTTTAATATGAACAATAAAAATACAAGCAACATAATAGAAACAATGCAATAGAAACAATACAGTACAAACAATATAATGCAAACAATACAATATAAACAAAACAATACGAACCATGATTTTGCATCGTAATTTGTTCGATGGCTTTGTGTGTAACCGGGTTACAAGAGGAATATAAGTTGACAGTGACGCTTTCTGCTTGCCAAGCTCACGACACGCCGTAGATTCGATGGTCGTAAACACTCTGAAATGGATGTCTAGCTCACACGTGCACTCCCGTGGGAGCGAGTAATATTAACAAACTCAGCGTACGCAAGAGAAATCAGATACACTATATAAACCGGAGGAATCGCCTGGGCAATTAAGATATTTGATTCGCCGGTCTTACGCTTCTGCGTTCTTAGCTCATGTCATTAGTCACTTTCTCGAAGCACTTGCAAAGGTGTTCACGCAAACTGGTTTCTGGAAGGATCGTCATTACAGAAGGGTGTAATGAGTTGTTGGTATAGCGAGAGGAGGAAGTCATGTTTGATTATATGTATAATGTTTGCATATATTTTCGCTGCTCCGGAATTGCTTCACTTTTTTGTGTTGCTCGAATACAGGAGCGATTTGTATCAAACTTGCTCCCAAGGCAACAGCGATTACTTCAACTGTAGTCTGTAGGAGGTGAAGCTGGTAAATAACGAGAGTGTGTGCCATGTAGGCTGTACGCGGTTTCAGGTGACGTACTTATTTCCGGCTCCAAATCTCCTCCCTCGGGCGCCATGTTGATGAACTTTCGCCCAAGATCCTTCTGTGCGCGAGGCAGCGTTTTCTGACTCTTTCGAGTTCAACTGCGTCGTGATCGATTGTGCCAGCCAGAATAATTGGGAACAAAAAGGTGCATTATCTGGTACTCAGTTTTTATCTATATTTTAGAGCGAAGCACTTAGGTGCCCGTTACCGCTTAACGGCGTCGCCGTCGACGCCGCCGTCGGCGTAACAGCCCCGCTAAATGTAGCGGGAAATTGAATTGGTGTTGAGGTCACGTGACGTCAATGTTCCCGCTAAATCTAACGGAGACACTGAATTTGTTCATGGGTGACGTGGGACGAAGTGTAACGGCATCTCCCCGCTAAATTTAGCGGGCAAACTGAATTGGTGTTGAGGTCACGTGGCGTCAATTTTCCAGTTAAATTTAGCGGGGAAACTGTGGGAGGAGGGGAGGGTATGGAGGAGGAGGATTTGGGGGTACGCAGGAGGAGGAGGGGAGGTACGGAGGAGAAGGGAGGAGAGGAGGAGGAAGAAGGAGGAGGAGGAAAGGAGGAGAAGGAGGAGCATGAAGGGAGAGGAGGAGGAAGAGGGGAATAGGAGCAGGAGGGAAGAGGAGGAGGAGGAAGAGAAAATGATGTGAGGAAACGAGGGGAGGGGGAGAAAGAAAGAAGGAGGGGAAGAGGACGGGAGGAGCAGTGGAAGAGGGGAAGATGAGAGCAGGAGGGTAGGGTACGGGGGAGGAGGAGGGACATACCCTCCCGTCCGTGCCCTTTACTGCCCTTCCTCAAGAGCTGCGCAAGCGTCTTTCATTTTTTCATTGAGATTAAAAAACGAGCCGGTTATTAAGAAGTCGAACCGTCGGTGACCAAAATGCAGATGCTACCGGGGGGCTACGAAAGAGAAAAAAATCGGAGTAAGCACGGGTTTATATGGCCGAAATACATCTCCAATCGTTCTTACAGAGCTGTGCCATCGACGGAGCCACTCGTCATGCTTGTGTGTTCCACCAGCACCAGAAACGACGCAACTAACTAGTCGTCCGCAAGCAAACAAACGGGGAAACAGGTTTACGTTGTTGATCAACATGACGGAACGTGGTACACCGGCAGTTAAAATACGTTTCGGGAAACCGCCCTATAGTGGTAAGGGACCCATCCAGAGTGGGTTTCCTTGAAGCACCCGGAAGCACGTGTCAAGACAAGAAAACATGGCCATTGTTAAAATCGAGCGGCCCATCAACCACAAATTTCTTGTGAAATTGAAGAGGTCTCCCAGTGAGCGTTTGAAACTATCGCTGGAGGTGTACGCTGGGAAAAAGAAATTTGTTTTCTGCAAGAAAAACCTTGCTGACGACAAACGACGTAGCCCTGTCATGGCAATGCAAAACAAGGCGTGCATTTTACATTATGGCAAGGCTTTAGCTCACAATACTCTATTCATAATGCCGTTTTTAGCTAATATAAGGAACCCAGTTCTTGACCACCCAAGTCATTTACCAGATTTAGCTGCGTGTTACATCTACCTGTTTCCTAAAGTAAAATTTGAATAAAAGAGAACCAATTTTTTGAATATTGACAAACGAAAAAAAACAAAAAAAAAATGGCGGTACCAATGATGGGGTTGACATAAGAGGACCGATAGCACTGCTTGCACCGTCTGAAAATTCGTATACAACGGTGCATATATATATATGTAGTGAATGGAGGTATGTTGAAGGGGATAACGGTGGATTTGTACGACTCTATTAATAAAACAGGCTTCTTTTACCAGTATCGAAATTTAACCTCGTATATCGTGTCAGTGCGAAGCACTGAATTGGTTTCTGAAGATAAATTGCACGGTTGTAGTGCGTGGTAGATACGTCAGAGACAATAATAAAAATTTAGAAGCCCAGCACGTAACCCATTGACCCTTAAATCGGTAGAATTTTTAATCACCTCATCGTTACGGTCTCGTCGCTGCCCTTCCCCTCCCTCCCCCCGCGCATAGGTCAGAGAAAGCAAAAATGTGCGCATGAAATGGCAGTCTCTTATATCGGCATGCACTGAGTTCAGCTGTAGCGTCGCCCCCTCTCTCTTTCTCTCTCTCTCTCTCTCTCTCTTAGATCCACTGAAGTTTTTTTTTTAGGTGAATGCCGCACGTTTTAGAAAATGCTATTTGGTAAACAAGTTTCTTCATAGCTTTTCGTTTTTAAAATAGGGAACAACTGGACTCCTACATAAATCTCATCTCGGTCATAGTTAAAAGCGTTTGTTCATCTGTGTGACACATGGCGTACATTTCCGTTCGTTTTTGTTTATTTTTGCGATCGCCGTTTCACTACGTCGCTACTGGCGACGTGTGAAACCAAGAGCGCCGCGGTGATCGGCATTTATGATTGGTCAAACACTCACTACTACACCTATAGCTGGATTAATTTTACGTTTATGGGCGGAAATAATTATAACGCCAGACTGGACACTTTGGAGGTGTTGATTTAGAATGGGATGACTAATTCTTCCGTCGTGTTTTTTTTACATATATCATCGCACTTGTAGTTCGTAACTGAGAAGAAGCCAGGACTATTACTCGTGACATTATGGCAAAACAAATCCTGGTCGTGACGCCATGGACCAAAACAATAAAAGGGCATCACGTAAATATGTTAGCCCTGAAAGTTACACACGAGTTTGCTCTCTCTAAACACCACTGGGCATTTTCTTATATTTGTTTAATCACAGGCTCTGTGTGAGTTTACCATCAACAGTTCCACTGACTCGTCATCCTGGTGAGATACTGGAGGGACAGTAATGGCGCATTTAAACTGAAGCGCACGAAAATAACGAAGTCTCACAATCATATCACTCGAGCACAAATGTTTGGCAAAGAAAGCATTGAGATCGGCTCTGGAAGGGTGAAGTACAGCTTAGTGGAGCATAAAGCATTCTTGAAATCAAGATTATAATTATTTGATGTATACTAGGATGTCTCGATCGTCTTCTATTTTGTCCTCGTTTGTGTAAAATTGTTAAAATATGTATGGTTTATTTTTCTCGTTTTCATTAGCATTTTTATGTGTATAATTGAAAAAGTAAGTTTAAATTATGATAGATGTATTTTCCTCTTTATTCTTGATAAATCCCTCATGTAGCATTCCGACTCCATGAAACATGATTTATATACAGGTTACGGATTAGTAAAAGTATCATCGCGTGGTTACAAAGATGCGCATATATTGAAGTATAGGTAATATTCTAATAAGTCATCCTGCGACAAATCAAAAGTGTGTTCCTTACATTGCATTCTTGATTGATTGATTTACATTATTTTACTGCGCGTGTTAATAATTGCCAAGAGTGAACTTGGTATTCAGGTTGCCCAATTCCTGGCGATTATGAGCCACGACAAGGCCAGGCAAAGCAGGAGGGTTAGGAATGGCAGCGTACGTTTCGGTTGATGGAAGTAAAGCGGAATATGAAAAAGAGGGAATTGCTTCGCCAATGGGAAGTTATGTTGAAGGAGGTGAAAGAGAAAAAAAGGGATGGCAGAGATAAAAAGAAGGCAGTGAAAATGAATGCAGAAACTTGGTTAGTAGTCCTTGAACATACAACAAAATAATCAGAGAAACACCTCAGAGCAACTGAGGTGAGGTGAGAGAGAGAAGGAAACAGGCATGGGAGCAGATAAATATACTGTTTGCAAGTGGGGTGACAGATAGCAGACACTTTATGTACTGCAGGATTTAAGGAGTAAACAAAAAGACAACGAACAAACAGGCTGCTTAGGTGTCAGACCAGAACGGTCACTTTATTCTCGCCGAGAGTGACCATAAAGTAGTCAACGCTAAGGCAAACAGAGAGTGCAAAATTTTGGCTGTACTACATAGTGGGGAGCGAGGTGCTAGGGATGAGGGAGGACAGCCAGCACACTAGCCACCCGGGATAGAGTTAAAATTTGTTCGAAAAAAAGAGCAGGATGAACGAATTTGGAAAGATGGAAAGCTGGAAGTATAACACCCATATCTTACGTCGCCACACACTGGTGACGTTGCCAACGGCACGGCACAAGCGCAGGTACCTTATCTCTCACAAGGCAGGTATCCGAGAACAAGTAGTGCCCACACTTCGTATGGGCAAACGCGCGTTTTCTATATAGAGAAAGTAGATATTCTTACGTGCCCAGCAGCAAGTTCATGCATCACAAGTTTCACTGAGGTAGCATTCACATCCGGGGGAGGGTGGGGGGGGCGGGGAGGGGATGATGAACGGGTGCTGGTGGACGACTTGCAAGAAAACCACTTGGGAAGAAGACGAGGGTTGTGACACAGATGACGCAGGAAAACCGAGAGAAACCCTTAAGATTATTTTTACCATTCCCACAAGTTGGTTGAAGGGCCAGAAACATCTCGGCAACCGATTGAGGCAAAAAGCGCCGATTGGGAAGGCCAGGTACAATGCAATAACTCATTCTGTAGATTTTTTTACATGTCGCTTACAAAACCAAAAAAGATGTTCAAGTATTTTTTTTTCTCCAGGCGCACGTGGTTTTAACAACATTCCTAGTGCAAACAGACACACATGTTACAAGCTAAATAAAATATTTCTGCCTGTGCGTATGTTTGTACAGTCAAAAGTTAACAAGCCCCAAAGGGCGTCTGGTGTCTCAGTTGTAGATGTGCAATTTAGCCAGTGCAGTACAACATTTAGCCTGGAAGCTTTAGAGTGCATTACGCAGTTGTGATACATGACCGCACGTTGGTACGATGCTCATCCAGATCGAAACGGGCAGAGGTGGGGATTGAACCCAGGATCCCTGGGTTCTGCAGCGCGAGCTTTCGTTCCACGCGCTCGAAGCTGGTGTGCGCAGCCCACTTGGCCACCGATCGCCCCGCAAGAAAATGAGAAACTGTATACGATTGACTGAAAATAAAGGAGGAAGAGCTCCAGGTGCACTGGAATTTTTGGAAGCTTAACCAGTTGTGCAGTAACCCTTAGAGGTGTGAAAGAAGCCTTAAAAACGCTCTTATGCATTATTTACCACAAAAAGGGACATGTGGGAGAAGTTTTAGGGCACTATTGAAAACAGGCACAAAAAAGTCAGAAAATGTAGGGAATATCATTGAAATTTCTCCTGAGGTGTCTCGCAATGCTTTTGGTCTTCTCCTCATTTACCAGAAGCGTTTTGTAATGCCCTTGGCTTGGAATAAAATAGGAAAACACAAGAAAAAATCTAGTCAATATCGGTAAGAAACAACCAAGTAATGTACGACGAACTGTGTAACTGAACGAGGGGAATAGCGGTAGATCATGAAGGTAGGAAAATAGAAAAAGCTAGAAAAAACCTTTCTTGAACTTTGAGCCCTTCCCCAACAGAACTGCAGTATGGTCGTAATGAAAAATCCCGTAGTAGGTAGAATGTGTTCTTGGTCTGCAGTCGCATGTATGGCGTCCAGGAGATTTTTAGATGGAGCTTAACGTGTTGCGTACCACTGAGGCTTACGTTCTGCTAAGTCTACCCGGTAAACATACGTTTTTTGGTCACACCTTTGCTCGAGGGACGGTGTGAGGGAAGCCAGAAGAACGTAATCTCCGTTAAAAACCGAGTTTCTCAAAGCTTGTCAGCTGAAAACCAAAACACAACCTCACTAAAAAAGTAAGCTTCAGGAACAACTTATTATAGGTAGGGTTCCGTGCTTTGCGGGTTTATTTTCCATTTCGGGGTGTATTTGTTTGAACATATTCGGGGTTTTTCGGTTTCAATGTCTGATATTCTACTAGAATTTGGTGTTTATAAGGAGATATGTTGAAGAAGCCGGACATAGGAAGGAATTCCGCAATCTCCAGAGCACCTGCTTGTGTCTAGAATTCTTGGAAAACGTCCAGGTACTAATAAAAAAAGGATACGGGATAAGGGGTCTGGTTTCTGAAGAAAAAAGGATCCTCGTAGACAGTTCAGTATGGCTGTATTCAAGGTAAACACAAAGTTAAATTGCAGTTGATGATTTGTTTCCCAGGAAGCTTGGGGTTTTCCCAGTGATGAAAAGTTTCATTTCCGGGTTTCTTCGATTTCTCCCGATTTTTGATAAAACCGGCTCAGGGTTAGTTCTTCGGGGTTCATTGGTATTTACCGAAAACACGGAACCCTACTTGCAGATAAAGTACACTTCAAAATAAAGCAAATAGTATACAAAAAAGCGGAAAAAGAATGAATGTAGTCAATTAGTTGACATATAAAGAAGGAAGACGCAGACTCTAAATTCAATGTAAGCGGACATTAAATCGTAAACAAAAACTGAAACGTTGTTGGAGTAAACAGGCCAAGGCAGCTATAAATCGGCTTCGAGTGGCATCCCAAGCGAATGGCAGTTCTGGCAAAAGTATACATAAGAAAAGTAATGCAAATTTCTGGAAAATAAAGCATATGGCCTTAACATTTATTAGCCGTGAGAAACGCGAGTGCAGGAGTGCACTGGAGGGTTGAGGTAATTGTTGGGCAGACCAAAAAGATGTGAGGCAAAGCACTTTCGTCATCATAGGAAATGGCGTAAGAGAAGGAGGGCAAAGAAAACCACACAATAATCACTCGGGGTGGTACACTCACAGGTATTATAATGTACGCTAGAAGTTCAACTGGCGCCGGTGTATATACGACTTCTGGGATGCAGATTGAAGCAAACAGCAACCGGCCTAGTTTAGCGGTGCTCCCTGCATCCCTATGGAAAAACGCGCGTGCATTTAGTCTCTTTTTCGGAAAATAACATTGATCACTTTTGTATGTTTGGGTCGTATCGATAAGTAGGTACCTTTATTATCATTGTAAAAGTGTAATTGCTTTAGTCACACTATTTTTATTTATCAGTGAAAGCTGTTAAACAGCAGGAATGTAAAAACGAGCGACGTTTTTAAAGAAAATAACAAAAGGAAAGGAATGTAGAGTGTGTTTCAGTTTCGCCAGAACTCTGGTGACGCTTATGTTTGCTAATATGCCAATTATGTCACTACATGTATATGACACCATCGTAAATCTTTACGAGCGGTCGAAAACATTCAAAACGTGAAGAATAAAGTACGTGCACTATGAAAGGTGTAGCGTTTTATTATTTCATATGCTCGGCAACTTTCATCCCTCACGTCTTCCCTGATTTTACCCAATTTTCAAATATTTCGAGCTTGCGGGTGATGTTTTGAACTCAGGACAAACATATTCGCACATTTTCACGAGCACAGAGACTAAAGCAATACTTATTTTTGGCGAAGTGGTACTGTATTACTTGGCGTTCATTTTACTTTAATCGTCTACATGCACAGGGAGTTACTGATCCAGTGTTACTACGTAGTTTTTGCCGTCTCTCTTAGTTTCCAGATCTCCTTCGTTCATTTGGCACGCAAAAATCCCCACGCTGAAAATAGCCGACGTCATGTTCAATTCAACGTTTTATTTTTCTTTGAAAACGAAAGATAGTAGCTGGGGCAAAAAGCTGTTACAAAGTGCAGCTTGCCGAGGCCCCAGCTCCAAGATGGCAGTACCGGGTCATCAACAAAAATAACTTCCTAAGCGCGTTAAAACACACGTCATTTACCACACACACACACACACACACACACACACACAAAATAATATCACATATAGATTGGTTGATAAAGCACACAAATGAAACTATTGAAAAAATAAATGATGCTCAGAATGTAGAGGCGTAATAAATAGACCATCAAATTACAGATCATGACTTGAATTTTGCCGTTTGTGCAATGTGTTTAATTGAGATTGAAGAATACATCTGACAGATACGATGCCATAGTTGTTACGAGGGGTAGGTACAAACCATTTTCCGCATTGACACGTGCGATGGGTGTTGGAGTTCTCAAGTAGGTTTAAAGTTTGTAGAAGGTAGCTTTGTTTAGTTTTAATTTAGCTTAATATGTTGTTAGAAGCTTTATATGTTTGCGCTAGCAGTGTCTGAAAGTGTAAATGAATGCACGTATGAAGCTGTTTTAGTGCTGTGTTTAACACCATGAATTTGATTTAAAAAGAGAAAACACTGTCACTGACCAATATCTTTATTTACGTGATTGAGAAATGTTCCAAGTTATTCACTAAGTTATAATTATTCGTAATGTTTGCTGTTCTAATCAAGTGCAGAGAAAAAAATTCACCCGGTTTTCCCCGTAGAAATACATTGCCGAAAGTTGATTTTCGACTGGTTTCAGTCTGCTTCAATTTGCAAAAGCAAACTAGCGCCAGGTGAACCTCTAGCGTACATTATAATAACTGCCGGCACACTGGCATAGAGGTGCCTCCTATGCGCAATGGCACAGAGGGAACGATGGCGCGGAAGTAATTGATATATTTTAGTGAAAACTATAGGGCATCAAAATATCACATATATAAACGAGAAAAAAAAAAGGAACACGCGAAGAATATAGTCAAATGCTTCCGATGGCAAATGGAATGGAGCAGCGCATAAATAGCGATAGGAAATATTTTCACTGCTGGAGAGACCATTTTTGTAACGGGGTGTTTAACGCTTACCGACTGACTTGAAGTACGTAGTCGAGCAAATTTGTGAATGCTCCGCTTTTGTTTTCTTCAAAGCGACATCTGAAGCGTTGTTAAGCGATCTAAATTGATACCTTTAAGTCGGGACTATAAAAGCAAATGCTTTAGAATTATGGTACATGGTTTTCAATTTTCGGAATTTGCTTTTGACATTTTTTCGTCGCGTTTTTATTTATGCATGAATTTATATATCCCAGCATAATTTGATCTTAGAAGACTAAATAAGGAAAGGCATCCGCGTATATTGCGTCAAGATTTCAGAATCCTCGCCCGTGAAAGATTTAGATTTCCGCATAACGTGCATCTGCCGCACAGAAGAATGTCTCAGAACAATGACTTCCTTTTTTAGGTTCGAAGTATTAAATATAAACTCTCTCCAAGGTAGATTACGTCAGGAAGATACTAAAAATATCCACACAAGAGAAGACAACAAACAAAGATGCGTACAAGAAGACAAAAATACCGTAACAAAGAAATAGAAGAACCAAGACAAATATACATGTAATTCCTAAATGTAGCAGTCTCAAATATCCCGAAAGACACTGTCAACGAAAATCCCAGATATTGCAAAGCTATTGAGACAGGCATATTTTCGTCATACTAATAACATTTTATTTAATTATTTATTCAATTTAACCTGCAGCAACCAAAGGGAATTATTACAGGAAAGGGAGAGAGGTACAAATACGCAAATGTGCACAAATATTCGAAGACATATGCACAGAATATACACATAAATATGCGCAGATATGTACACACATATAAACGGAAATAAACACAGAAATATACACGCAACTAAAAATCAATAATAAAACTTACTGCCAAGAAAAAAATTATAACTTAGAAAAAAATGCATAATTAACTTTCGTGTAACTAACATTATTCTGTAACAATTGTTGTCTATAATTTACTTGTGCTACGACTACAGTTAGACGGCTAGCAAAAAGAAAACACGTGCAACAAAGCAAGAAACATTTATGAAATGCGCACATTATTAAATTCATTCACCCATTTCATGATTGCGTGAACGGGACATGAAAGATGCATTATGATCGACGGTTTTACTCTGATAATACTCCAAATTTAGAAAATGTTTCTCACCATTTTTATTTAAGATACATTCCTGAAAAGATTTCCGCTATAAGGAGGTGGCCATATATTGAAAGCGAGAAATCGTGATATATTATTTTTATTTTTATTTGCTCTAAGTTGTCCATTGAATGACGTGTTCCTGCTCGCACTCCGATGCGCCGAAGGCTAATTGTACAACACTTGCTCGCCGTATAGCTCATTGCGACGAGATTCTTGTTTCAGAATCTTTTGGATGAATGTTACCTTATTGACTCTGCAACGAGAGAAAGCACGAAAGCGAGCTTGTTAGAAAACATTGAAATCTGAAACCCTTAAATAGGCATTAAAAAAAAAAAAACGACGTGCAGCATTACACAGAATATGAACTTGTCTGCCGTGTTGTGTCTTAGTTTATTTCTCTTTCTCTCAGGGCTTAGATTATGATGTTTACACTTTATCAGTCGTTTTATTAATGTCAGCATTTTATTTCAACTTAAATTTAGCAGTTAAGTTCAGGTATTTGTATTCTTAAGACATTTTTATTCGTGCGTTGTTTATAATAAAAGAGGGTTCAAATATATGACATGTTAGGGACTGTCAGTTTTGATGATCGTTTGCCAACAGAAGCACCAACAGGCAAACTTTTCCAAAGCAAGTTTGAGTTAATTGGTTCTGTTGGGGGATTTCATAAATGGTGATGTCGTGTGAAAAACGCCTTATGTTAACGGTGGTGTTATAAACAATGTATGTCAGATAGAATGATAAGAATGGTAAATCCTGTTCCGACCACTGGCTACACCGGTTTCTCAAACCGTCCTTAAAGGATTGTGTTCATTCAGTTTTATGTATCCGGTTTGGTTTGTTAAGCAGCGTGTTACCAGTGTAGGATCTGGCCTTCTCCCAAGATGTATGATCATTTGTAAAGCGGTTTTTGAATTGAAGACTGGATAAAAGGCTTCTGAGAAGCTAGAAGTATTACGGCTAATTGGTCACTTTTATCGATCGCGGTTGAAAATAATAAATTATTCCAGGATGTTCCATGGTCGTTTCCAGTTTGATAAAATGGCTTGCTGAGGATTAGATAAACACTACATCCTACATACGCCATGGTGTGTTTTAAATTATTGCGATTAAGCGGAGAGCAACAGATTGATGTTAGGCGAATAATGTCGAAGATTATGATGCCAGCTTTTGCTCCCACTTTTAACACGAAATGTGTTTATACGCTCGTTTCCTATAAAACAAAATCGTTAGATTCCAAACTCAGATTCTAGCGTTTCATTTTACACATAGGGCTTATATGGACCTAGCCCCTGTAGATCATGTGAAAATATTGGAGCGTCATGAGATGACAGTCACGTGCCATCGTGACATCATGTGACCTTATGACGTCGCATGACGCCATTACGTGACGTGACCTTATAATATCACGTAACTCTGAGACGTCACATGACACCATGACGTCGCATGACGTCAGAATCACATGATTTCCCGACGTTACATGATGTCACGCTCGGATGTGCTCTGCTCATTCCAAGTTTATCAGGTATGATCAAGGAATGCGGACATTTTTGTAGATTTTTAAATATTTGTGCTTACTAGCAGTCTGAGTCAAATTATATATTCGGCATATATAGCATAAAATGTAATCCGATATATTAGGACATCTATACAGCATGCCAGTAAAAAAGGCGGTCGTAGTTTCATCTTCGCCTCTGCAGACGGAGATTAAAAAAATCAGTTTGTTGTGTTCGTAGAAGTGGTGGACCTTGTCTCGTCAGTTTTGTTACTTTATTAATTGTAATGTATAGTTCAGAAAAAACAAAACAGATACACATTGTCATCAGGGAACAAGAGGCCAATGTTGTTAAAGCAATTACTAATGTTTTAATAATTTCCTTTACTGTTGTGGTTGTTGCCTTTTATATTTTTAAGTATTTTGTTATCGTTTGGACGTTAAACACGCGTTTGAAAGCGAAAATGCTTCTGGGTGTTATATACGTGTTAAATTTTGCTTTAGGGCTAAAGATAACGTCTTGATCAAGTCATGTTAATTTTAGTTTTGAAAGTCTTTTGCGCTTACCTATAGCGCGTTAGGAGTAACTAATATCACATTTTATTCGGTTATCTTCCGCTGTTCGCGTGCGTTAGTCGTAAAAAATGATCTAAAAATTATCGACATTCAAAGGGAATTCGTGATTGTACGCACACTAGAAGAATATTTTTAAAACATTGAGTGAATTTGATTATTCAAAAATGAATAACGAGATGTTGTTTGCTTTGTTTTATTCAAACGTTTAATGCTACCCGACGGATTAGCCTGCATTTTTGCATTTTTCGTTGAAGCAAGTAACACATCAAGGTCTCAGATGCTCCCACGAATGTGTACACTTTCATTGTACTGTTCAATAAAAACTATCTTGGATATGTATTTATTTATTTAATATTTCCTCAAGGCCCAAAAACATTACAGAGGGAAGTGGGTTAAAAACAAACGTAAATAAATTCAACAAAAACAACGGCAAGGAATGAAATTTGAGACTGCAATGCTAAAAAAGAACATCGTGAAGGCAACGCTTGAAGATGATTGGATCGCTCACACATACCATGAACGATGGAAGGTGGTTCCGCGAAATCGTAGTGCGTGGAACAAAAGAGTTGTAAAATATCGCGATTTTAACGACAGGAAGACCCATTCTGTTTTGCTGATCGAGACGCGACGAGATCTAGAAGGAGGGGTTAGTAACCGCTCATGGAGCGCTTGATTATTGTAGTATATTTTATGGAACAAACACAGCATAAAAGAACTCACGGCGCAATACAAGATTGGGCAGGTCTAAACCATGTATGAACCATGTAGGCACCGATTTTAGTGTGAAACGTTTACGGGCTCGGTTTTCAGGTCAAGTGAAGCCCCAAAAAGCATAACCGCACATTTCCACGCTAAATTGAACGCAAAAAAATGACGCCACATGTTTTCTGTTTTTTTTTTCAATTTGTGCTGACCGATTCGTTGATTACATCAATTCAAAATTTCACTGACTTAAATGGTAACTAGCACCCAGCTAGCATAGCATGTCGGTGAGCCCTGGGCCTACGTCGGCCAGTACCGGGAACTGGGCGGTGGGGCCTGGCCACGACTGGCCTGGCTCCGCCGTCAACTTCCCTGCAGTGGCCGATGTAGGCCCAGTGCTGGCCAACATGCTGTGCTACCTTTTTCAAGCCTTCCACTCAGTCTCAGGTGGTCTAAAAAATGGTAAACCTACACCAGCTCGCCTGCGCCCTAACTGTTTTTTTCATGCTGTGCAAGCTGGGCAGATTTGCAGCAATGTAAAGTTCATCAAAACGACGATGAGTACAAAAATTGTGAACACAAAACCTATAAAGCTTGTGAAATTACAGCTAAAATTCAGACGAATCATTAATGAGCGCAATATTTTAAAGATATTTAGGAAGATTAGACTGATAAATTAACATAAAGATACCATGGCTCTTTATTCCCAGTTTCTTACTGAAACCAATGCAGGAAGTAAATAATGCACGAAACATAAAGCAAAACTTGTCTTGACCTCAGGGAGTGTAAAGAAAGCTCCAACGCATGCTGAATTATTCATAAGCGCTTGGTTTTGTCTAATTCCTGATTTTCTTTTTATCTTAAGGCATTTAGTTTGCCGAGATATTTAGTGATACATGGATCTGAAGATTTATAGATTTTGCTTTTCAAGCCTTCTTTTAACGTAACATATAAGTTTTACTTCTGATAGGCCTGAAATCATATTTGTTGGGGACCCCCATTATTAAATTTACAAAACTTTTTTTTATCACAATGCGATTCTTGTATTATAGTTTGAAGTAAGATATATGCTTCGCTTTCAAAGATTTATACTTGACAATACGGAAGATCGCTAATATCGAATCAGACTACTAAAGTTAGATACTAAACTGTAATTAACTCACAATACTTTTCGATGTGGCTGTTGTTCACACCTTCAATACTTTCTACAATCTTGTTTTGCATATTATCAAAGCCAAAGCTCCCAATAAGCACGAAAATAAAAAAATAACAAAAAATTACTTCCGACTAAAATACATAGCCTTGTATATAAGTATAGTTCGAGCCAGGTACTTATTAAGTTTCATATTTGCATACATATTGAACTGCCCTCTTAAAATCTGCTCATGACTTTTAACACGGGCTATTCATAACTTTTTAATGCCACTTTATGAAACGTGTGATTGCATAATATGGAACCAATTGGTTTAAATCTATAATGTACTTTGTTCTAGCAATATTAAGAAACGTGTAAATAATGTAGTAACGGAGTGATTTACTGAATAAAGGTCCAAATGAACAATATAAGATGAAATGCTTATTTTCATGTGGATGATCCTTGAATTATATATTCTAAGCGTTTTTGATGTAGTGAGCGTAGATTGGGCGTTACCAAACTCGGTCGCTATAAAAAGTGTTGTTGGATCTTCTGATAAAAAATATATCGTTTTGAAGATTTTTGCTGTCCTTTCTGAAACCAATCTTCGTGCTCAAAATGACAATATTAAACCATCTTAATACTAGACGCTTTTAAACCGGTTCGACAGTGCTTAAGTTTCCTTACACATTTAAACGCAAAAATTAATCAGGTATTTAAAAACTCAATACCGTCAAGCTTGTAAAATTTTATTTTAAGATACTACGAATTTATTACGAAACTAAGCTACTTTGTACAGATGTGGTGACGTAGCTATTGAATGTCGAGCGTAGAATAAAAGGCACCACGAATATATTGTATTAGGTGTGAAAGGTTGCTCCGCTCTTGTTTTCAAATGTACACGTTTTTGATCATACACCGGTAATGACAGTGCGCGTTCGAGATTATCATCAGTTGGTAATTCCTCCTACAAAACGCTACACATTTATTTCTAAAAACAAAACGTCTACCTCAGACGGCGATTGAGATGGCTCCGGTTTCATCATACACTATAAAACCCCGCATAGAGATACATAAATAAAGGAATGGCACACATATATAGCACTCGAACACAAGCAGCGGTAAAGGCCTCTCTCTCCCTTTCTTTTTTAGGAATATCTCAGAAGCGACACCACCGATTCTAAAAGGAAAGCTAAAAAATATATATATAACCTAGAAAAGGAGGTATTTTATTATTTTGTTCACTTTGCAATGCCATCCACTGGAGACCATCCAACCTTTTGGAGCTCATCCGAGGAAAGGTTTTGTTCGTGAGTGCGATATACGGCCAACGCCGCGCATACTCACCATGTGACACAAATTGCGGTGTGGCACTAAGTCGAACATTTCATATTGAACGTAAAGAAAACTAGTCTTTCGGAGTCCATAGAGGTTTCACTACATCCGAAATGTGACACTAAATGAATCCACTTTATGCGGAGTCTTTCCTACTGATTTAGTTGGCCTGGGGACGACCTTGGCGTACAGGAACTCCGGCAATGAACTGGTTTAGTGGGGCTCCCGCGTTCGGCTAAAAGGAAGAAAAGAAGGTAGAAGTAAAAAGTTATACAAAGCAAAAATTGTGTCCTGCCCGATAGAAGGAACTCTTTCTTTTGTCATCGGGCTCGAGTGAACTTCACTGTTTTGTCATGCTCGCCGCGCTCCTTTAATTTTAGACGTAAGAGAAAAGGGGAAAAGAAAACAAAATGTCGAAACGAAGAAAAAACCTGTAGATAAGCGGTCTTAGCGCGGTTGAACAACATACCTGCGTCTTCGATAACTTCTCATTCGCACGCTTTTGTTACTGACCCTTCGTTTCCGCCGGTGTTTCTATATTATTTCGAATTTTCAACGGTATCTAGAAGTTGAGATGCAAGCTTTTTTTTCTCAGGGCTCACATTCTTTTCACGTGCTGAGGTCATTGTGAAGGTCTCCCGGTTTCTTCTCAACTAAAAACTAGCCAGTGAGAGAAACTGTGAGAGAACTGAAGCAATGTCGGCGAATGGAGAAAAATGATAACGCTGGATGCGTTTTGCATGGACGAGCAGAGTCTAATTAGTCCGCTTTTAGAACACTTACTTGAGGTATCAAGCGTAATACGGGTATGCTATGCCAATCAGTCAATTCTAATATATGGTGTAATAATTTATTAAAAAGTGAACATTGCGAGAGTTAGATCTGTGCGTTCCACCCTTACTAGTCCCAATGAGACGTTTGAAGAAATTTTGCAGATCAATCAAGTATGGTATCTGCACCATCAATAATCATCTCGCATATCAACATATGCTGTATCGGAAGAAACTGACCCATCAGTAAACTTTTAGTAAGAAATTTCAATAATAAGACGATTTATTTTACATTTTCCTTTTCAAAACGCTCCTCCTCTGATATTGTAAAGTTTATTATCCGATAAAAATTCTTATGCACGAAGGAAGATGGTGGGATTTTTCTTGTTATCAACTAAAATCAGTGAGGCCTCGTGTTGTTTACTCTCGTCACTACACTCTAAAGAATATGAAGCGTCGGCTCTCCCGCAATGCGCTTGAGAGAGCCACTGGCTGAAATTTACAGAGGAAGCTCGACGAATGAGAAAACTAATAGTATGTTTCAACTCTAAAAAAATTACCTGCGCTGTAGTACTGCACAATACGTTTCATGGTGCTAAATTACAAAAAAAACGTTTTTTTGTTCTTTTTTGTGTGTGTGTGTGGGGGGGGGGGGTGTTTAGACATATTTCAACCCCGTCATTCGTCTAGCGCCCTGCATAGGTTGATGTGATTGACTCTTTAAATTACTTTGGGAGAGCAGACGCTCCAGGTTTATTAGAATGTTGCAATTCTAAGTGGGCTTAGGAATGTACCAGCTTTGCAGTCGGATAACCCATTCCGCTTCTTCATGCAGCTCGTGGCGGTTCTTGCACTGGATTCACCGCGCCATTCTCGGGGTGTGCCGACGATGGCATGCGAGCACCGGCGAGCCCTGTGACGCCACTGCCCGAGATCGACTACGTTTGGCCAACCAGTGGTCTTTTCTCGGCTTCGTGGATTCCGCTATTTCCCCATCATCTGCACAACAGGCCATCGGCATCGACGTCTGCATCATCTCTACCTCGAGATAAAAGCAGCTGGCGACCCCCTTCATCCTTCAGTGGGCTTAGGAATGTACCAGCTATGCAGTCGGATAACCCATTCCGCTTCTTCATGCAGGTTGCTGCATTTCCATCATTGTACTGTAAAAAGGCAAACAACCTCTGTCTTCTGGTACTTCCTTGCCCGCAAGTGCTTTTGGCGTCTTCTTATGAATGTGTATTTCTTCTTAAATTTCTTCTCTCCAGTGACATCGACGTGAATCCTGGTCCCCTGAAGGTTGACGTTAAGGAAAAACAACTAAATGACATGTTTTCACTGCTTTAGAACCTTAACGCCCGTTCCGTCAGACTTGAAGAGGGGCAATCCCGGCTTTCTGACAATGGGAGCGCTATTAAGACAAATCAACGTTGCATTGAAAATAAGATAACAGATATACACAACAGACTGTCCGCAGTCGAGCAAGCGACTTCCGACATTGGCGGCGTCCAACATGAACTAAAAGCCACGAGGGAAGCAGTCGACTCCCTTGCCGAAGAAAACACCAGTCTACGCGCACGTTTATCAGAGTCGGAGGACCAATCTCGCAGAGATAACTTAAAACATTTTATGGAATCCCCGATTGTCATTCGGAAACGTGGTCATTGTCGGAAAGTAAAGTATGTGAAATAATTAAAGACAAACTTCAGATAGATAACACCTCTGATTATATCGTTCGCGCGCACAGACTGGGTCGTGTTTTTAACGCCAGCACGTGCCGTCCAGTCGTTGTCCGATTTTCTTTTTTTTAAGACCAAAGAAAAAGTAGTTTTTTTTAAACCCCAACTTC
Organism: Ixodes ricinus; assembly: GCA_037355805.1. Taxonomy (NCBI): domain Eukaryota; kingdom Metazoa; phylum Arthropoda; class Arachnida; order Ixodida; family Ixodidae; genus Ixodes; species Ixodes ricinus. Next base: position 81,336 of record JAZHYW010042980.1, read on the forward strand.
GCGGTACTAACATTTCCGTAGCGGAGGACTTTTCCGTTGAAACACGCAATGCTAGGAGGAAACTCATTGAACTTGCAAAGGAGATGAACGTGCCTTTTTAACTGCGGTTTAATAAACTACATATTAACAATAAATGCCATATCTACTGTCCAAACAGCAATAACGTCTGTAAAACATGGCCCAGTTACACGCAGCGCGTTGTGACTGATGATGTAGATAACGCTGCTGCCTCTAGTATTCCTGGTGACTCAGCATTGTGAAGAATACAAAAAACTACACGTAGTAACCCGTCTCGTTTTTCTGATGGAATTGCAGTATTGTTTACTAATAAAAGAAGTGTAATGCGAAACCGCGACGATCTCGCCTCTCTTATCGACTCATCATCAAGGATAGTAGTGCTGACTGAAACTTGGTTATCGAGTACAGTCCATGACAGTGAAACTACGATTACAGTGTACTTATAAGAGTGTTCTTTCGTGCGCCTGCTATTGACCGCCTAATGCCAATACAGGTTGCTTTGTTGATTTACATGATGTTCTGAATGCTATTTGCTCTAGGTTTCCTTTTACACCACTGTTTTCACTAGCCGATTTTAACCTTCCAGACATTGATTGGTCTGGTGAGTTTCCTTCTGCTGTTAGCTGTTCTTCGCAGAATTTAGACTTCCTTAACATTTGCTCTGATTTTAGCTTGTCTGAGGTTGTGCTAGAGCCTACCCGAATTACTGATTCAACTGCTAGTGTATTATATATCATTCTTACTACTGCTCCTGATCTTATCTCTCCTGTTATTTATTTACCAGGCATTAGTGATCACTCAACACTACATATCAACTTAGCACAACGGTGCGTGTTTCTCCTAAAACCGTCAGACATTATTACGATTACAACAAATCTGATTTCGACTTAATCAACAATAAACTAGCTGAGTACCTCGATATGTTTTTAGACTACTTTGATCAGCGCTCAATTGATCAGAATTGGAATATGTTCAAAAACAAAATTAATTCACTCATTGCACTTTTCATTTTAGTTAGAACCATTACCTCCAACCCTAAGTCCCCCTGGTATAATGTCACACTTAAACGTTTGTCTAATAAGAAGAAACGTCTTTTTCGTTCTGCAAAGCATTCCGACCGTGATGAACGTTGGGATGCTTATCACTGCGCAGCTGAAGAATATAAGGCAACAATTACGAAGGCAAAACTAACTTTTTTCAATCATACCTTACCTTCAATGCTGTTAAAAATACTAAACAATTCTGGAATGTTGTGAATGGATCAAAAGAGTCAATCATATCACTTACATGTTTAGATGGTGGTGTCATTGCGAGTAGTCAGTGCGCCAATGTTCTAAATGATACTTTGGTTAATACCTTTTCTTATGATTTTGATTGTTGTCTCCCAATGTGCCCTTCCTACAGCTTTCTGCCTATGGACCCCTTAGTTTTTAGTTTTGACGGCATAGTTAAGCTAATAGAAAATCTAAAATAATCATCATCTTCTGCTGTCGACAACATTACATCTACGTTTCTGCAAAAAACTAAAGTATATAGCTCTATTTTTCTGTGCAAAATATTTGAACAATCGCTCTACTTCTTTAAGCTTCCTGATGACTGGAAAATAGGAAAGGTGGTTCCACTTCACAAATCAGGTGACAAACATAGTCCTCGTAACTACCGGCCTATCTCCCTTACTTGTATACCCTGCAAAATTATGGAGCATGTCATTTACTCGCACCTTGTTAACTTTCTAGATTATAATTATTTTTTCACTCCTTCTCAGCACGGATTTCGTAAACTTCTTTCGTGCGAAACTCAACTGCTGTCTTTTACTAACGGCCTACTTTCTATTCTAAATCGTGGATCCCAGATTGACTGCGTTTTTCTTGATTTTAGCAAAGCATTTGACAAAGTTTCCCACAAGCTTCTACTCCTCAAACTTAGTAAACTTAACATTGACCCAACTGTTTTATCCTGGATTCGAGACTTTCTAACAAATCGATCTCAATTTGTCTTCACTAATCAAGCTAATTCTCACCTCAGTTTTGTCACCCAGGCGTCCCACAAGGGTCCGTCTCAGGCCCTCTATTATTTCTAATCTACATAAATGACTTACCTCAGAATCTATCTTCCTTTGTTAGTCTGTTTGCGGACGACTGTGTCATCTATCGCGAAATCACTAATAACTCGGATGTTCAACTTCTTCAGACTGACTTAGACACTGTTTTGGACTGCTGCAACGCATGGTGTATGTCTCTTAACATTAACAAATGCAAAGCGATGCGTGTATCTCGACGTAACTCATCACCACTTTCATACACCCTTGGTAACTCCCCCTTGGAAATCGGAACTTCCTACAAATATCTTGGAGTTCATATTACAGATAACATGTCATGGAACGTTCACATTGATCATATCACTGCTAACGCTAACTCCATGCTCGGTTTCTTAAAGCGGAATTTTACTTTAGCACCAGTGTCACTGAAATTACTTTTATTCAAAACCCTGGTACGCTCTAAATTGGAGTACGCTGCAGCAATCTGGGATCCCGGTCACACCACGCTCGTATCTAACATTGAAGCCATTCAGAACCTTGGTGCGCGGTTTATCTTTTGTAATTATCATCGTTCAGTCAGTGTGTCATCCATGAAATTTTTGCCCCTTCTTTCTCTGCGCCGTAAAGTATCTCGTCTATCGCTTTTTCATAAAATTTACTACTCTATCCCTACTCCCAAAAGAAAAACTTATTCTCCCTCCCCCGCACATCTCCTTCCGCCTTGATCATGAGTATAAAGTCGGAATTCCTCAGTGTCGCTCCTCCGCCTATCCCTACTGCGTTAACGACAGAACACGGGAACATGCGAACAATCTGAAAAACTTGACAGCATAGAACCTAGCCGCACGTTGTCGCGCATGCTCGTGCAAGGCCAACCTCCATCATGTCACCATCTTGGGGCGCCACAGAAATCAGTTTATTTATTTATTTATTTATTTCAGTACCTTCAAGGCCCAGAGGGCGTTACAGAAGGGAGTGGTGGAAAACATAAAAACAAACAACAGGTAGTTAATTCAGAAATTTAACAAATAATGAAAATGAAAAATGCAGACAACGCAGGTTATTGAGAAAGTACATAACACTCAATGGCGGATCTGAAAGTGGAATCGTCGGTAGTCGTTGCGATGGAGGCGGGCAGGTGGTTCCATTCGTTGCTAGTCCTTGGGATAAATGAATCGAAAAACAAGTTAGTGCGACAATGTGGCACGCCTACTTTGTTATGGTGGTCCGAGCGAGATGAGACGTATGATGGCTCTGAAAAAAGTTCGGTTTTGAGGTGCGGGTTATAATGATATATTTTATGAAATAGCGTGAGTCGCGATATTTTTCTGCGCTGAGAAAGGTTCGGAAGGTTCAAGGTTGCCTTCATAGAGGATACGCTAGATGAACGGGAGTAGTTTGACAAGACAAAACGCGCGCTGCGATTCTGTATCGATTCTAAGTTATTAATAAGAAATTCCAGTCCTGGGTCCCACGCCGAAGATGCGTACTGCAGTTTAGAGCGGACGAGAGTTTTATAGAGGAGAAGCTTTAAAGATGATGGTGCCATAGAAAAGTTACGACGCAAATACCCAAGCATACGGTTAGCGTTATTTACTATATGTTTGAGATGCATTTGCCAAGACAGATTAGCTGTTATGTGAACCCCTAGGTATTTGTATGACGTTACTTGTTCAAGTGCACAGCCTGAAAGTTGATAATCGTAAATGCTGCCACAAACGGTTTGACGCGTAATTCTCATTACTTTACACTTGTTAGTATTCAGACGCATTTTCCAGATATCACACCAATTAGAGATTTTGTTAAGGTCAGACTGAAGCACATAGGAATCGGAACTGGTAGAAATGACTCGAAAAATGACACAGTCGTCAGCAAACAACTTGATGGATGAGTCGATAGAGTTGGGAAGGTCATTAATGTAGATGAGAAAGAAAAGAGGGCCAAGCACAGACCCTTGTGGCACACCTGAAGTAACGGGGGACGAGGATGATTTGAAGTCGTTAGGAACTACAAATTGGGTTCTGTTGGACAAGAAACTTTCAATCCATGCGAGAATGTTAGGGTCAATATTTAATCTGCTTAATTTCAAACAGAGTAGCTGATGAGATACGAGATCAAAAGCTTTAAAAAAGTCCAGAAATATGCAGTCTACATGAGATTCATTATCTAAAGCAGCAAAAAGTTCATGTGTAAATGAAATTAGTTGTGTCTCACAGGAGAACGTCTTACGAAAGCCGTGCTGGCATGATGTAAAAAATGCATTACTCTCAAGGAAACTAACAAGGTTTGAATAAATTATATGCTCTAAGATTTTACAAGGAACACTAGTTAAAGATATCGGTCTGTAACTAAGAGGAGAATGCGAAATTCCTGATTTTAGTTTGACCGCGATGTGTTGAAGGTCTTGGCCATAGAAGAGAAGGAAGACGAGTGCGTCAGTTCACCATCAGTCTCCCTATCCAAAAGATAAAAAAACGTTCCTGCAAGGCGACAGTACTTCTAATAATTAGACAATCGAGGAGAAAACATAATTTAGTCGAAGAAGAAGACTATCATGAAGTGCAGAATGCAGAAACAAATGAAGAAAAATAGCACAAACAAAGCTAGTCGAAGAGGAAGAAGTCTCATTAAACACTTGGTAGTCGAGCCGTTGAATGCGACTTTTATTTTCTCCTCTCATTTGTATGGCTCGTTGATATTTGTATGTTCAGCTGGTTTCGCCCAAATATGTATCACCAACTAGCTCAACTTTTCCCCGTCTTATTTTGTGATCTGTTTTTCGACGTTCTCATCGTGTAATCTATTTGTTGGCAGGGTTCGAATGGAAGCTTATTACGTAAGGCTGTAGCTTTTGAAGTCGTTTTTGTAGTTAATACAATAAAACAAATCCATGGGCCAGTAGGGATATCTTGCAAAACACAACACCTGAAACCGATGTTAAACTAGCACACTGGAACCTACAGAAACTGACATATGACCATCATTCAATAATAGGCAAACTATTTTAAAACTCAGTGAAGCCATACAAAAACCATAAAAAGTACAATTTAAATAGAAACTACACGGAAAATATTGCTAGTGAACTCCCGACAATTTTTCAGTTGTTTTTCATTCTTTTTGCAAAAACTTGTTTTCTTGAATTTGGGTCGTAATTCATGTGTCGATAGCTTTTTTGGGGGGAGGGGATAGGTTAGTGATTTGAACTTTTTAAGCTTCACGGCGTAGCAGGGTGATTCCCTTTTCTAGGTGTTTAAGTTTGTTAGATTATTTTATACTGCTTTTGAGAGCATCTAGTCGGTTGTTTTCTCGCAAATTCTCCACTAAAATTTTGAAATATGCCATCTACCTGTACATCCGGATACGTTTTGGACTGTTGCGTGGCTCTGTGCGTAAGCACGTTGAAACCTATACCTTAAAAATGGAAACCCAACTGATGGATGCTGTTTACGGATGTTCCGGCTGATACTCCCAGTAGTGGTAGCGCGTGTCTAGACTTTGTTTGACATAGCACAACGCTTACAAGGTGCGCGTTGCACCACGGAAGAGGTTATTTTTCGATGAACCCGGGCTTTAGCGGTTTACGCTTTTTTCTTTATCATGATCTTGCAAGCATACCGGCTTCTTACACAAACATAATCTCAATAGAAAGTACGTATTGATATACAGAAGTTACTACTCCCTACCGCGCTCAAGCTAGTAAAGCCGATTTGAACACCGGCGACCAATAGTTCCGCAGGAAATATATCCTGTTTCTTCTGTCCTTGTCAAACTTGTAAAAGTACTTGGTGTTGGGTAGATGCTGGTTTGGGTTTGGGTTTTCGTGAATGTTGTCGTTAACGTTATTTTTATTTTTATTGTTGTAATATATGGCTGTGGTATGTGTTTATGAAGTTGAGGTTGTTGCTGTTGGCCTACTGGACACACTGTAGAAAGTTCTCGCACGTTAATCTAATACATTTCCCACAGGATGTGGATCTATTTTCACAGTCTCCCCTGAGCAAAGAGAAAGCGGGAAAACACCACAATCTTTATTTTTTATTTTTTTACATAGGTTGATGAAAAGAACCATCAATTTTACAACCCAAGTGCACGATGAGAGTAGGGGGACTGGGGAAAGCCTAAATCGTGGTTCTTGAAAAGGCCCCCCCCCACCCTACATTTGGCATCATTGCGGTTGGGAAAGTAATACAAATATTTCAACAAAAATAATAAGTTACAAACGATATTAACACCCTTAGTTTGAGAGAAAACTAAATTAGTATATCACCTCTCTGTTTGCAAGATCAATGAAAACACTTTGCTTGTTTCAAAAACTTTAATAGTGTGTGTATTGTGTCCTGAAGCGTGCGCAACCCCTAGTATGTTCGAGGGCGTGGCACGCTCTAGCACCCGGCGCCGCACACTTCATAGACAATTTTTTTCTATGTTAGTTTAGTAGTTTATTGCAAAATATTATTAGTAAATTAAGACATGCGGCATAAATTGCGGAAAGCTTAAAATTTGTAATATTTTTGTATTGTTTTCATAACCATGCTGATGAAATTCGCGCTCACCTGGGCTTTTTCATATTGTTCGCGACTGTACGTTGTCCAAGTTTTCACTTCCACAAGACATCTAAACGTCTCTAGCGTTTCCACGTTTACAGTTTGACGGTAGTGCTCGATGTCATGATTACGATATTTTTTTCAGAATTATTTAGATTACCGAGTAAATAAATAAAAAAAAAGGTCGCTGACGACATTAGCACAGGCTACATTAGCAAAGAACATATACTAATTTATGTTTGGGATAAAAAATATCTGAAAGGGTTTTAATAATAAGTTTTCATGAATGGGAGCAGTAATGCAATTAAGTGAATAAAATTATTGAAACAGCGCTGGAAACTCAACCTACGGGTTTAGGTGCAATATATATATATATATATATATATATATATATATATATATATATATATATATATATATATATATATATATATATATATATATATATATATATATATATAACTCTCCACCTAAAATTAAGGTGTAGTTGGCTCCAAAAATTGGAATAGGGTTTCAAGGTATCAAAACTGCACAGGAACACCACACGGATATTTATGTATTACAACAAAAACACTGTTAATATGTTGCACACACAAGTTTATATCATTTTATGCGAAGACAGAGAACTCGCATATGAAATTTCACTCATTCTTTTATATAAATGGATATTCAACCACTTCGCCCTAGAGCAGCGGTTTAAATAATATGCAGTATAACTGTCAAAATAAAATAAAATATGCGTCCTTTTTTTTCGCTGCATCGTGTCGCTGTCAGCATGATCACGGAAAAATAAAAACAAAATTACCAAAGAAGAAAACCAAGCTAATCTGTTTATTTCGCGCCAACTGCACATTTAATCATGACGTAGAATACCCGAGACTGTGGTATAAGAGCTGGGAAACTTGGCCGAAGAAAAAAGACAGGAAAGAGAATGTCTCAAACTCAGCTACTGCGTTTATTTCCTTAAAGCCTTATATATCCACAACCTAATCACCGACCACAATTTTCCCCTGTCTTTTTCTTTGACCAAGTTTCCCAGTTTTTACCACAGTCTCGGGTATTCTACATCGTGATCAACTTCCACCAGCTCGCCTGCACACTCACTGTTTTTTTCATTGCATATTTAAATAAACAAAACGAAGGTTTGTTTCTCTTTTTTTATTTTTTTGCATATGTAGGAAATTAAACAGCGGAAACAAAGCGCGCAAGACACAAGGCCAATAAAAGTGCTTAATCTATTTTATCCTGAGATGACCGATGTCATCTTTGCATTTGATGTGAATACGGCTTGTGCTCCTTCGGTTTTTTGCCCGAGAACTCTGCCATTTGTGTACCAATCAAAGACAAACACTTTCTCTTTAGCCCAATCTTTAGCTACCGAAAATAGTTTCCTGTTGTACCAATTAAGGTTTCCCGGAATAGAAATTAATGCTTAAGAGATAACGCAATAAGGAAGACGAGCTGGTTAATGTTTAACGTTTCTAAAACCCAAGACAGAGGCTTCAAAGAAATTGAGTTTGTCCCCACTTTGTAGCCTCCGTCTTGGGTTTTAGAAATGCTCAAGAGATCCGGAATTTATAAATAACCATATCTTTCGTTGTGCCGTTAGTAACTTGTGAATGGATCGAACATAAAACAGAGCGTGTAGCATTCAGTCACGACGGTACGTGGTATTCGGTGTCGACCTTTTCTTTAGTTGTACTCTTCTGCCGCTTGATCGCATCACACCCTGCGGCGATTCATAGCAGCAAGATACTCCCGACCTTCCGGATCCTTGCTCGCGATATACAGGAGACGGGTTTTACAATCTGAAAAAGAGAAAAAAGAGAGAAAACAAAAAAAGGACGGGTATAAAATCTTATTTTTCGTGCTTTGTGGGGAATTACTTCCGTTTGATTGAGGATGAGAAACATTTTTTTTTCTCCTCGAGATCCGTTTTACAATTCATCGCTTGTTCTTTTCAGAAATTCCCTTTTGCCGCACGCCTTCTCGCTTCTAGCTCGTCTAAAACGGGAACTTTTGTAGCGAGGCTGCAATTTTAAAGGAAAAAGGAAAAAGTACGAGACGTCTGGGGGAAGCATTGGTCTATGAGTGTTTGTTTTTTGTCATTTGAATTAAACAAGAGGGTTCTGAACTTGCGTGTTTCCTTCCTCCGGCGAGCAGCATTCATAGAGCGTCAGTCTAAGGTTAGCAAGGTGATCCTTACGCCATTACATTTTTAATCGTCACAAGAGGAATACATTATTATCCAATGATTGTTTTCAAATTCAAAGGCCCCGTGTTCGAGATTGTGGTACACTTCGTATTAACCTGTAAAATATACTTATACAGTTTTTTTTTCTTGCAGATTTGTTTTTAAAAAATCCATGAAAGCTACACTTATGCGGTTTGTGCGAGTGAGTTATACGTCCAGGGGGACATTATGTGGGTGGCTAATCTTTGCGATAAGTCGGCTAATTAATTAAAATTCACTAATTAACTTTTTAACTAGTGAAAATAGACATATGGTTCCAATCAGAAACTTGCTGAGCGTCATCCAAAACCCTTAAATCAACCAGTTTCAGAAAGACTTTCAGCGCGTGAGAAGCGTAGTTGCACTAAAGTTACCACTCTTTGAGCAGGTACAAGGCAGCGGTTGCGAATTTTTCCGTCTCTTATCTAGCCGCAGCCTTGTAGCTGCTCCACGAGCGGTAACTTCAGCGCACTACTGCGCTTCTCACGCGCTCAAAGTATTTCTAAAAATTACTGTTTTAGGGGTTTTGGACGACGCTCAGCAAGTTTCTAATTGGGACCATATGTCTATTTTCACTAATTAAAAAGCTAATTAGTTAATTTTAATTATTAGCCGACTTATCGCAAAGATTAGCCACCCACATAATGTCCCCCTGGGCGTATGACTCACTCGCACAAACCGCATAAGTGTAGCTTTCACGGCTTTTTTTAAAAACAAATGTGCAAGAATAAAAAAAACGGTATATATATTATCCGTGAAAACAATGATATAATATTTTAGATGCTTCCTATGAGTTTGATGCAACTACAATCCTTTGGAATCCTATACATTTTCGTTTAATTGGCAGATATCCAGGTTAATGGAAATGTTGTTTATATGACCTATTGCTAAACATTTGATGTACCCAAGGATAAAACGTACCGTTCCAAAAGTTCTAACTTTTAATAAATATTATTTATAACAGTTTTATACAATTCTTTTGAGAAATATGGCGATGTCTGCATTTGTTCGGCTCATAGATATTTTTACAACGTTTTGTTAAAAGGCAAATGTCCCCAATTTTTTTTTTGCGCTTCTATGTTACAGTAGCACGTTTCCTTATAGCATTTCTTAAATTGGGTGTTTTTATCGAGACGTAAGCACAGGTTTGGGGCCGAATTTTAAATTTTTAACAAACATATATATCTTTCGGGAGCATTCTTCAAGCGAAAGACAATGCAAACGTCAAGCTTGCCGGATTTTTGTTTTCAAGTTATTAATCACTGAAGCGGCCGAGGCAAAATATGACGTTTTTCCTACCTGTCGGGGCTGGCATGTTTGGCCGCTCGCTATGTTGTCACTTCTCACACTACTACACTTGAACTATTCTGTGACAATCTCAATATCAATTTAATTATTCATAAAGTTAAAAAAGCAAAATCTGGTACTTTGTAATAATTTACAAAAAAGGATCACTCTCTGCCTTTTGTTATTTTTGTCAAAGTTTGACAAGTTCTTACGCGTGACCTATTTAAGATATTGTATTGATTGTGATATCACCAGAAAGCTCAAACGCCACTCGTTTCGTTGCATAGAGATTCAATATTATAGGTATAAATTAAATACCATTATATACAGGGTGTCACAAAAAATATTTGCAGGGTTCTTTTTTACCGCAAAAATAAACTAGGCATCGCCGAACGCTCATTCTCCGTCCAAAGGTAGCGCTAGAGGTCATAACCAGATGCCAAAGTTTCAGCCCGACCCGACACCTTATTCAAAAGTTATAAGTGATTTTCTAAAAAGTACAATGGGAAAATGGCGGCCGACGGAGTTTTCGAATACATCGGGCTCTTTGGCACCAGAAACCGAAAACGGGCAAAAATGGGTTCCATTTTCCCATTGAAATTTTCAGAAAACCACTTATAACTTTTGAATAAGGTGTTCGTTCAGGCTGAAACTTTGGCATTTGGTTGTGACCTCTAGCGCTACCTTTGGGCGGAGAATGAGCGTTATGCGATGCGTGGTTTATTTTTGCGGTAAAAAAAAACCCTGTAAATGTTTTTGTGACACCCTGTACACTAAAATGAGTGAATGTTTCGAAAACCTAGCAAGCGATCGAAATCAATTATCTCAAGTCCTCCATTTTATTTCCTTTAAATTTATTAATAGCAAGGTATCATAGTGACTTATAATATATATATGTATCTATACATGTATATATAGTTTTTTTTAATGACAAGAAATAAAGCTTAAACCTTATTAAATGTGCGTTGTAAATCAGCTAGCTTTGTTGCCGAGTAAAATAACTTCTAGTCCGCATTACGCACAGTTTCAATTATTTTTAAGCTTGCATGTTAAGTATTAGCAGTAGGTAATTAGCCATAATTATTACACAATATTGGCCACAATAGCATCCATGCGAGGATGCTGTCACAACGCCCAACTCAGAAGTTTCAAGCTTTAATGGCGGTCAAACAAATTACTATATTTTCTGATAAACGTCAATCGTATCTCGCCACTAATGAAACATAAAGCACATACAAAATATAAGTTTTGAGAAAATCGCTCTCAAATTTGCTGGGTTTACGAAACATTCGCTTATTCAAATATCTATCATGAATTTTGTTTTTTACAAATAATGAAAATCTAAGTTTGAGCTTTCTGATGATTTAAAAGGCATTCATATATCTTAGATAAGGTCACACGTAAGAACTTGCCAATTTTGCCATAAATCATCGAAGAAGCAGTTTGACATTTTTCTCAAGACAATTTTTAAGAACATAATATTTTGTTTTGCTTGTGAAGCCTAAGGAAATTTATTTCGAGAGTTTCATGGAAAAATCCTATAGCCTTTTTCTTGTTAAGGAAAGCAGGGCAAGCTCCTCCCGCGAAGCCCTCCATCCTCTCCACCCTGCAGACCGAACGCCTTGCCTCTCCTCCTCTCTGGTGCTCGCCCTGCTAAGTGGAGAGGGGAAAGGGCTTTGCGAGAGCCGCTTTTCTGCTTTTTTTTCTTAACCTGCAAAAGGGCAGTAGTTTGAGAAGTGACAAAATAGCAAGCGGTCAAACATGCGATTACCGACTGGCAGAAGAAAACACGCATTCATCAAAATATATGCACGGTTTTGCCGTCAATTGTCTTTTTAATTGTGACCTCTCCCCCCAAAAAGCGTAATTTGGGAGAATTCCTGAAACATTTTTATGGTAGGGGTCGGCAACCGCAGCGGCCAGCACGGACTTGGCTCGCGGGCAATTATATACGGCTCGTGACATGCTACGAGAAATGACTCCCCTCTCCCAAGAATACACTCCAGATTAAGAGGTACGTTTCGTTGGAAACCTTCTATAATCGGAGGTATTAACTCTGAATAATTTCGAGGCATTTGCCAGTTACCTAATCAGAGGATTTCCAAACAAACGATAAACTCAGAATGCATTTCTTGCAGCAAACGACTTTCGCAAGTTTTCCGGAGCCCTCCCTGAAGTAAAGTTTGCAAATCTCCAATATCTCGCAGCGACCTTGATCCAAGTGTTCGCTACAGCACGTACATCTGCGAACATAGGTTTTCAAGGCAAGACCATAAAATCAAGCGTGGGTCTTGGGGAGGATAGATGAGCACCTACGAAACGTTTTGCAACTCTCAATTAAAAATAGAATGTAACAAAAATCCAAAATTTTCGGCTACATGTTTCATTTGTTTCAAAGTGTAATTGTTTTTTTTTAAATATAAAAATAGAAAATGTAGGATTTTAATTCTGTGACCGCGAATGAAAGCTTGAATCTTATCGGTTTTGCTCTGTGGCTGCATCCTCGCATGAGTGCTATTCTGGCCAATATATTGTGGAATGAATATGGTTAATTACCTAACATTAATAATTAACATGAAAGCTGGAAATTTTGCGTAAAGCGGAGTAAAGGGTATTTTACTCCGCAACAAAGCTGGCGACTTCACAACGCATTTTTCGAAATATTCAAGCTTTATTTCCGGTAATATAAGCAAACTACTATATATCCTCCTTATATTTTTTATATATCATAATCATAATTGCTACTAGCAAAAAATTAAGCAAATAACATTCGAGTTTTTTAGAAAATCAATGCCGAATTTGCTAGATGTTCGAAACAAGTGCTCATTCAAGTATATACAGTATAGCGGATTTTAGTGTATACAAATAATATTGAGTTTGTATGCAAGAAAAAGAACTAAGCTTGCGCTTTTTGATTGTATCAAGGTTATTAAAATATGTTGTATAGGTCACACGTAAGAACTAGCCCAACCTTGCGAAACCTTATCAATAAAAGGTAGATCGCGATTTTCTTTTTTCTTTTCAAATTTATTTTAGATATTAGGTTCTTTTTTTACAATTCGTTAATAGTTGTAAAATCTAATTTGGAAGTGTCACGGAATGGGGGTGTGAGAAGTGTCAATATATCGGGCAGTCAAACATGTGATACTGACAGGCTGGAGAAACGTCCCTTTTTCGCCTCGTCCGCTTTGGTGATCCAGAACTTAAAAACCGAAATTCCGCCATGCTAGCCCATTTGTGCCCTTTTTTATTTAAAAATTTATCCCAAAACATATATTATTTTAGTAAAAAATAAAACATCGACATAAAAACCGGGCCGGAATTAAATAAAACACCTGTTACATTATGTTTAGGTTGTACTTCCTGAAAAGTTCAGCTGCTGCAGGATGTTCCTGTAAAAAAGAATAGTTGATGAGCTGGAACTAGCATGACCCTATCGCGGTATCCCGCGAAGTTGTTGAATTCTGCGGAATACCGCAAAGCTCAACAAAGTTCAATACAATACAGGATATTATATGGCAATATGGTTTTAAGAAGTACAAAATTGTATAACAAATATATAATAGTTTACCCTTTAATTCTGTTATCCTGTCATGAACAACTTGATTGGTTTGTTGTAGACTGTAGAAAAAAAACTTAATAAAAACGAAAACAAAGGACTATAATTAAAATTAAATGTATAATTTCGTCATGCCCGCAAAAGACTTAACTAAAATTCAAAACTTTTTTTTTTTTGCAAAAGATAGGTAATTTAACGGTTATAACAGCTTGATGCCAGCCGTTGCATAGAAGTTTTGGTTTCGTGGAGAATATAAAAAAAAAACGGCTGCAAACGAATTTCTATATTTAAAATTTATGGCACAGATCGCACAACCGCGATAAACGGAATCGTTACACTTCAACACTCTGGTGTAGACAAGAAAAACGAATTCCTAAAGTAAGCCTTGCATGGTCTGCTTAAGAAATCACGCATTAGCGAATTCGCACGTGGAATGGCTTATGTCTATAGTGTCCGTGCAGGTTCTCGCGTTTTACATCTTAATCGAGAAAGCACGATCTCTAAATAGCCGCACAAAGCAAAATGCAGGAAAATTTAAGACAGTCCCTCCTTCCATCCGTATATATGGTGCATTCCACAACGCTTGCTCTGCACTGGAGTGACGCAACTCAGGTTGAGGAAAGTTCTGGAGGACGAAAGTTAAGTGAACCGATCACGTTTTCTAATAAGTTTCCTTTTACACCGCAGCAGAGTGCCAGCCACTTTGTTAGATGTCGCATTCTTTTATCGCTGCTCTTGTGCTGCTTCGGGATCTGGTGCATCCTGTCCAGATGACTTAACGCAGGCAGCAGTGAAGAGGTTGGCGTTAATATTCGGATAAGAGGGGGTTTAACGACGAAAGGCAATGCGACAGCGAAAATCCGCATTAAGTGTGGCAATATTCCGTCCGACATTCAAACACCTTATTTTTGGGTAATCAAACTGTGAGGAACATGTGTTGGGCACAACGGATCGCTTTGGCAAGCGAAAATGACGGACCGTTGATATAATACGCCAGGAAGTATGCCACCAACTAGTCTTGATGCAAATTGATATGCGGTATCACTGTAGATATTTAATTACTCATCATACAAATACTCGACAAAAACTCTGAATGGGTTTATTTGGCTTCGCTCGCCGCGCCGAAATGTGTATCAACACAGAACGTGATTAAGAACCGGACTTCGCGAAAAGCGTCACGCTAGTGTGTAACGAAAACCATTTCACGCATGCGAAGGCAACATAAGCATACATAGCCCATAGCAGGCAAGTGAGCACGCCCAGTATATAGAAGGCATAGTTGGACATAATTAATCGATGGTTAATCATTGCTTAGCATGATTATTTGTAATAACAAGAATTTACAGAGCAGCGTAGCGGGAATCCCAACTAAACCGTGCGATCCGCAGCCCGACGCCTTTGCTCCGTACGCAACTGTAATGCGAAGTGGAGCGCAAGCATCTGTCTGTCTATGCTAGATCACAAGCTCAATGATGAAGTTAACTCAATCGGTCGCTGATTGGCTGTCCTTTTGGTCACGTGATGGGACGTTGCGATTGAGGTTTTCCCTACGGATTTTGATGGAGTTCGAGCTAAGCTGGTTAAATAATAAAGTTTGCGGTGACGTCAAAATGTCGTCACGATTGAGTTTGGCGATGGAGATAACTTTGTAGTCACCAGGCGGCCGGAGTTGCCAAAGTCAGGGAAGATGGCGACGTTAACGCTTGCGGACGGGGCTAGCCAAAGCGAGCTTTCACGGACCATCGCTACGTTTTTTTATATGTTCGGTTCAAGGTTCGTCAAGGACTTAATCGGGGAATACTGCCCGACACTCGATGCCTCTGACAGTTGCCGCGGAAGCTTTGGCGGCTTCGCGAGTGTCCCCATGTGCTGACAGCCGAGCAGCAAGTGCTCTCAGCTTCTGCTTTGCTGGCTTCACATTTTGCTGACACGAAGACATCACCGTGCATCGGTGCACTTTGAATCGCGTTTTGTTGGATTCAGAGGCTATAACCGATCACCCGGGGCTGAATTGGTGGATGGGCTTCGAGCAGAGAAGACGGAAAGACGACAACCAAGTAGTTCAGTGATGAAAATTCAGCGCTGTGCCCGGTAAATGCTCTTCCGTGTCGATACGCTGTGTTCTAATACAGTCTGAATAAAATATTTTCTCAATGGGCTTGCACGAGACCTCTCGGTAGAAAACGGGCGAGACCGTCGCACGCATTCGAGCCTACTCGTGATCTCATGTGTATCATTTATCCAAAGGTATCGGGCCTCAACATCGGGAAATTGTTCAGCTGCAGCATGCTGTGCACTTTTCACTTTACGATTGCCAAACGCAATTGACGCTACAACTTTTTGCTGTGCAAGACATAATTTTTGGTACTGTGCAAGGCAAGTAAAATACCTCCACATTTTTTCTTCAAATTTCTTTTTAATTAATATTATCACGTTGGAAGTTTTTTGGGATGTTATGAAACTACTATACTTCGTCTCACCTTAGCATGGACTAACTGCGAAAATGATGCAGGCGCGAGCGGCTAGCCTTGACTGCCTTGACTGGAGCACTCGCTGCACGAGCGCTCGTGCACCCGCCGAGGCTTCATATAAAGCAACTAGCTCGCGCTTTTAGCATGCGCGGCTAACAATAGTCCATACTAGGGTGAGACGAAGTATAGCTCCAGGTAGAGGCTGAATTAGCATAAAACGCTTCTATCTAGTGTTGATGTGCTTTTGGACAACTGAAAAGCTTATGAAGCATTCATGTTAGATACTGGCTCACTGTTGTGACAGTGACTAACCCCTGAAGCCGTGGTTGCACACCAATTCCTCGCAACCCCAATTGATGCTGTGCTGTCCCGAAGCCAAGCATAACAAAAAGCGTCGCTTAAGATTCTATTGTAGAGCAATGAATAGGATGCTCAAAAGCACGTTTCAGTGGTCGCAAAGGTACTGGGCACAGCAACATCATTTGACTTTCTGAACAATTTGGGCTCGTATAGCTCTATTTAGGCGCCTTAATCCCGAGCCCCAGAGTCCGACCCCGAGGACGGTGTGAGCTTTGACAACAGGGGACAAGCTGTGCAGTGCTGAAAATCTGAGAGGTGGTCGCCTCTGCACCCCAAGTATATGCTGCCTACCAGGGTCGCCCCGCTCAAACTTGAAGTCTGAAAGCTGTCGAGCATGTTACAAGCTTTGTCCCTCAACTTGTCACATCTGCGAAATGTGGGTGTGTGCATCCGCTTGCAACGTTGTGTCATACTTTGCAACTTACCCCATTCAGTACACACGTCAAGTCCCTTTTTACTACAGAGTGGTCTACCTAGCAGACGGTTCGAGTGGCGTTGAATTCTCTCGGGGTTCTTTATAGACACTATTATGGATGAAGAAGCAGTTTGATACAGGGACACTTTTTTTGGTCTGAAGCAATTTTATATGCATCAAAATAACTTACCCCAAGCCCATGACAGGCAAGTTTGGTATTTAAACAAATGCTGTTTCATATTAGACAGAAAGAAATAGACATGACAAGTACATTTCTTTTATTGCTGCGGTACCTGGGCTGAAAAAACACCACACCAAGCATGTGCTATCGGAGATTGTTTGGTATGGCATCTAAACTTGGAGCTTTGCATGTTTTGTGATAAGTTACTGCTTCTGAAAAATCTTTTCCCAAAATGTTTTTGGCAAGGGTAACCTGGCAAAAATGCAGACCGCGTAAGGCAAGATGCCGAAGCATTACAACCGAGAGAATAAAAAAACAAAAAAAAACAGGGCCGCCTCACAGGTGGCGTCTTGTTTGCCATCGACCGCGTAAGCACTCTGGCTCTAACAGTATATTGTTCTAAGCATAGAGGAAGAAAACGTGAAAAAATAACTGTGGTTGCTGGTATCTGGATGATTGGAGTTCCACCGCCGTGCCACCGTTAATTGTGAAATTTCTGGTTCCCTGTATAAAAGATACACATTGAGATTAGAAGTCGCGGTACGAGTCTCGGTACATAAACATTTGCACCGAGAATCGCTGACCAAAAATTTTTATTCTATGTATGACCATTTTGTCGAGTATGACCAAGGTACTGCTGCAAATCGCTTTCCATGCTATACTGCGGTGGTTCTCAAATGGGAGTCCGCAAACGCAGTTTAGGTGTCCGCAAAGCCCTGCCCCATCAATCAAGCCCAGCAATAAAAGTCGTCTTTTTTCAGATCGGGAAAATTTTTTTTAAATTTCTGGGCGAGTTTTTTTGTGTGTGTGTCAATAATAGAAGTATACTTCACAATAGCCCTTAGTTATATCCATTTTTTATATCATTATTAAATTTAACCTAGACCTTTTATGTCCTCTCACAACGAATGGGGTCCTCCACCATCTCCACCGATCCGCAAGGGAGTCCGCAAAACATCGATGGTTGAGAACCACTGGTATACTGTAGTCATGACAGACACAAAATGGTGCCCATGAAGGATGTTTTATTGTGGATGAAAATTCTGCAACCCCATGAGATGCAGCCCAAGTGTTGCCAGTGAAAATGACTGCTGGGCATGTGCGGCTGCTTGTCCCTCCACAGCCTGCAGTCAAAGTACATGAAAAAGGCTAATGCTTATAAAAACATGCATTTTTAAACAGAATGGCAGAGAAATTACATAGAACAAGAAAATCCCAGTTGTGTGGTGAGCAGTAGTGTATGGCATACCACTGCTTTCACCTTCTTTTATAACTCTCATGCAGTACTGGAAATAGCAAGAATGCGAGACCCCGGAGAGGCATGTAGTTTATGCGGGCAACCTCTAACCAAGGAAGTGCTGAGACCAACACACTCATGCTGTTTGTTGTCAAGTACAGCACGCAACCTATGAGACAAGCAGCCCTCAGGAATGTGCATCTAGCTTGATCTAATTTGCAGTAAACAGGCCTGCTCTGTCAATCACACGAAAAAAATGGAAAGGGGCAAGCTGGTGGAAATCAATCACTTCGAAACCCAACTGAAGGTAAGAAAATGAAAAAGCAGGGAAAACACAAAAGTGCTGCATTCACCTTCCTTTCTGTTATAACAGTCTGTCATTACTGATTTCCAATCACAAGCTAACTGTTGTTCCCATCAATACTTTTGGTGCTGTGGAAGTCCAGCTCTTCCGCACTGCGTTGAGCAAGTAACAAAGGTTGCGAGCACGAGATGCTCTGAATGTAACTGAAAGAAACAATGATGAAGAAACTCGGACTAAAATAACTCATTAGTGCCATATGACGCAGGTTTTCTTTCCACAGTTCTCTAAACAAAGCTTGCCAGCCAATTTTGGACCTTGACTGCCCTTCTCTAGAAATAGCGCATTCATGCTGCACTGTTGGGTGTCCAGCAGCATGTGCATGCAACCAGCTGCTCCTGCTGAGTGGGCGAGATGTCCTAAGCAGTGCAGTTGGGGCAGTTCAGGCCCTAACCATCCAAGGTGGCAGTGACTGGTGCACAGCTGACAGCATGCCACAGTTTCAGTAGCATGCATACATGGTTCACAGGTGATGTCAAGTCAGTATAAAAAACACGGCTTTTCGGCACTTTCAAGGTTGCCGTGGTGGTGGCCACCACTCGGTACATGTCACATGCTGTTAATGGCAGAGGCTGCTCATAATGCCGCGCGCGTACCGAGCAAGCGCACCCGTGGCCGAATGGTTATCGTGCTTAGATCCCACGTAAAAGGCCCAGGTACGATTGCTGGCCGCGCATGCACCTTGTTGTTGTTTCTGTAGACGCCGCGTTCAGGTAAATTCAAGACCCCAGTTGCTTTTTCGAAGTTTGGATGTTCTACGCGCCGAACCTTCTACGCCGACTGTTCTAGAAGCCCAAGCGTACACGTAAGGGGCTCTGCGCGAGACGCAGAGTGTCTCAAACTTGCGCGATATCATGCTACTCTGCCGACCTTCGATACCTGCGACGCTACCTCTTTGCATTTTTGTTTTCGGCACATGCTCGCCAAATGAAACGATTAGTTATTGGTAATTCGTCACCTGATCGGCTGTCCTTCGTGACATTT
This sequence comes from Ixodes ricinus, assembly GCA_037355805.1. Lineage (NCBI taxonomy): Eukaryota > Metazoa > Arthropoda > Arachnida > Ixodida > Ixodidae > Ixodes > Ixodes ricinus. The sequence goes on from JAZHYW010042980.1 coordinate 101,024, forward strand.
TGGGGAAGTACAAGGCATTAACAAAAGGGTGCCCTCGCAGCCAGACATCGAACTTCGGCCCTTTGCGTGGGAGCCAAACACGTGGGAGCCAAGCACGATAACTATTGGGCCACAGGCGCGCTTGCTCGGAGACGCGCGTGGCAATATGCGCTAGTGCGGGCACTTTGACTACGCCTAGGCAGAAGTTCAAACCGTCAAGTGATCACGACAGTTTTTTCATGTTTGTCCAGTTCAGTATGCAGAAAAATTGCCCTGTGTGGTGGCAAGAACCATCTGGTATTCACTCTCAAGTGGACTGTGACAGAGTGTGATCACTAGCTGGAGGTAAAGGACTTAGATACCTGAGTGCAAAAAAATTAAGACAAATATGCAAAACTGAACGCCGCCAATTTTGCCGAGCTCGACAGGCAATGCTCAGCTAGCCGCGTCCTGCTCCCACAGCTCTTTGCACCAAATGTTTTGGATGTGGACATTTTATATAAATACTAGATGTCAAGTTTGGAATTGTTGAACCCGTTTTGTCTTAGTGTCATTCCCTTGTCAATTTCAGAGTTGTGGGTAGCTGTAGTGTTGCCGGGAATGCTCGGCGAACGCGTTTGAACGCCAGAACCAAACGCCGTACGCCTGCGTTCCGCGGTCTAACGCGTCCGACGAGTGCAGTGGAGAAAAGGGCCGCGCTTGTCTCCACCATGGTCTCCACTGCACTTGTCGATCGCGTTCGAATGCCAAGCACTGCACGCCTGCGTTCCGCGCTCTAACAGCGTTCGACGAGTGCAGTGGAGAAGGGCTGCACTTGTCTCCACGATGGTCTCCACTTCACTCGGCGAACGCGTTTGAACGCCAAAGCCAAACGCCAGACGCCGGCGTTCCGCGCTCTAACGCGTTCGACGAGTGCAGTGAAGACAAGGGCTGCGCATTGTCTCCACGATGGTCTCCACTGCACTCGTCGAACGCGTTCGAATGCCAGAACCAAACGCCGCACGCCTGCGTTCCGTCGCTCTAACAGCGTTCGACGAGTGCAGTGGAAACAAGGGCTGCCCTTGTCGCCACCATGGTTTCCACTGCCCTCACCGAATGCGTTAAAATGCCAAAGCCAAACACCGCACGCCTGCGTTACGCGCTCTAACACGTTCGACGAATGCAGTGGAGACAAGGGCTGCGCTTGTCGCCACAATGGTATCCATTGACCTCGTCGAATGCGTTAGAATGCCAAAACCAAACGCCACACGCCTACGTTCCGCGCTCTAACAGCGTTTCGACGAATGCAGTGGAGACAAGGGCTGCCCTTGTCGCCACCATGGTCTCCACTGCCCTCGCCGAATGCGTTCAAATGCCAAAGCCAAACACCGCACGCCGGCGTTCCGCGCTCTAACACGTTCGACGAGTGCAGTGAAGACAAGGGCTGCGCCATGTCTCCACGATGGTATCCACTGCACTCGTCGAACGCGTTCGAATGCCGAACCAAACGCCGCACGCCTGCGTTCCGTCGCTCTAACAGCGTTCGACGAATGCAGTGGAGACAAGGGCTGCCCTTGTCGCCACCATGGATCTCCACTGCACTCGTCGAATACGTTAAAATGCCAAAACCAATCTACGCACGCCTGCGTTCCGCGCTCTAACACGTTCGACGAATGCAGTGGAGACAAGGGCTGCCCTTGTCGCCACCATGGTCTCCACTGCACCTCGTCGAATGCGTTCAAATGCAAAACCAAACGCCGCACGCCTACGTTCCGCACTCTAACAGCGTTCGACGAGTGCAGTGGAGACAAGGGCTGCCCTTGTCGCCACCATGGTCTCCACTGCCCTCGTCGAATGCGTTCGAATGCCAAAACCAAATGCCACACGTCTACGTTCCGCGCTCTAACACGTTCGACGAATGCAGTGGAGATAAGGGCTGCGCTTGTCGCAACCATGGTCTCCACTGCACTCGTCGAACGCGTTCGAATGCCAAACGCACGCACGCCTGCGTTCCATGCTCTAAAGCGTTTGACGAGAGCAGTGCAAACAAGGGCTGCCTTTTGATCTCCACTGCACTTCGTCAAACCCAAAGCCAAACACCGGACGCCGGCGTTCCGCGTTCTAACGAGTTCGACGAGTGCAGTGGAGAAAAGGGCCGCGCTTGTCTCCACCATGGTATCCACTGCACTCGTCGAACGCGTTCGAATGCCAAACGCCGCACGCCTGCGTTCCACGCTCTAAAGCGTTTGACGAGTGCAGTGGAAACAAGGGCTGACTTTTGTCTCCACTGCACTTGTCGAACCCAAAGCCAAACACCGGACGCCGGCTGTTCCGCGTTCTAACGCGTTCGACGAGTGCAGTGGAGTAAAGGGCCGCGCTTGTCTCCACCATGGTATCCACTGCACTCGTCGAACGCGTTCGAATGCCAAACGCCGCACGCCTGCGTTCCGTGCTCTAAAGAGTTTGACGAGCGCAGTGGAAACAAGGGCTGACTTTTGTCTCCACTGCATTCGTCAAACCCAAAGCCAAACACCGGACGCCGGCGTTCCGCGTTCTAACGCGTTCGACGAGTGCAGTGGAGAAAGGTGCCGCGCTTGTCTCCACCATGGTCTCCACTGCACTCGTCGAACGCGTTCGAATGCCAAACGCCGCACGCCTGCGTTCCGCGCTCTAAAGCAGTTTGACGAGCGCAGTGGAAACAAGGGCTGGCTTTTGTCTCCACTGCACTTGTCAAACCCAAAGCCAAATACCGGACGCCGGCGTTTCGGCGTTCTAACGCGTTCGACGAGTGCAGTGGAGAAAAGCGCCGCGCTTGTCTCCACCATTGTATCCACTGCACTCGTCGAACGCGTTCGAATGCCAAACGCCGCACGCCTGCGTTCCGTGCTCTAAAGCGTTCGACGAAGCTGCAGTAGAGAAACAAGGTGCTAGACGCTTGTCTCCACCATGGTATCCACTTCACTCGTCGAACGCGTTCGAATGCCAAACGCCGCACGCCTGGCGTTCCGTGCTGTAAAGCGTTTGACGAGCGCAGTGGAAAGAAGGGCTGACTTTTGTCACCACTGCACTTGTCGAACCCAAAGCCAAACACCGGACGCCGGCGTTCCGCGTTCTAACGGGTTCGACGAGTGCAGTGGAGACAAGCGCCGCGCTTGTCTCCACCATGGTATCCACTGCACTTGTCCGAAACGCGTTCAAATGCCAAACGCCGCACGCCTGTGTTCCGTGCTCTAAAGCGTTCGACGAGTGCAGTGGAGAAAAGTGCCGAGCTTCTCTCCACCATGGTATCCACTGCACTCGTCGAACGCGTTCGAATGCCAAACGGCGCACGCCTGCGTTCCGCGCTCTAAAGAGTTTGACGAGTGCAGTGGAAACAAGGGCTGACTTTTGTCTCCACTGCACTTGTCAAACCCAAAGCCAAACACCGGACGCCGGCGTTCCGCGTTCTAACGCGTTCGACGAGTGCAGTGGAGTAAAGGGCCGCGCTTGTCTCCACCATGGTATCCACTGCACTCGTCGAACGCGTTCGAATGCCAAACGCCGCACGCCTGCGTTCCGTGCTCTAAAGCGTTTGACGAGTGCAGTGGAAACAAGGGCTGACTTTTGTCTCCACTGCATTCGTCAAACCCAAGCCAAACACCGGACGCCGGCGTTCCGCGTTCTAACGCGTTCGACGAGTGCAGTGGAGTAAAGGGCCGCGCTTGTCTCCACCATGGTATCCACTGCACTCGTCGAACGCGTTCGAATGCCAAACGCCGCACGCCTGCGTTCCGCGCTCTAAAGCGTTTGACGAGTGCAGTGGAAACAAGGGCTGACTTTTGTCTCCACTGCATTCGTCAAACCCAAAGCCAAACACCGGACGCCGGTGTTCCGCGTTCTAACGCGTTCGACGAGTGCAGTGGAGTAAAGGTGCCGCGCTTGTCTCCACCATGGTATCCACTGCACTCGTCGAACGCGTTCGAATGCCAAACGCCGCACGCCTGCGTTCCGTGCTCTAAAGCGTTTGACGAGTGCAGTGGAAACAAGGGCTGACTTTTGTCTCCACTGCATTCGTCAAACCCAAATCCAAACACCGGACGCCGGTGTTTCGCGTTCTAACGCGTTCGACGAGTGCAGTGGAGTAAAGGGCCGCGCTTGTCTCCACCATGGTATCCACTGCACTCGTCGAACGCGTTCGAATGCCAAACGCCGCACGCCTGCGTTCCGCGCTCTAAAGCGTTTGACGAGTGCAGTGGTAACAAGGGCTGACTTTTGTCTCCACTGCACTCGTCAAACTCAAAGCCAAACACCGGACGCCGGTGTTCCGCGTTCTAACGCGTTCGACGAGTGCAGTGGAGTAAAGGGCCGCGCTTGTCTCCACCATGGTATCCACTGCACTCGTCGAACGCGTTCGAATGCCAAACGGCGCACGCCTGCGTTCCGGACTCTAAAGCGTTTGACGAGCGCAGTGGAAACAAGGGCTGCCTTTTGTCTCCACTGCATTCGTCAAACCCAAAGCCAAATACCGGACGCCGGCGTTCCGCGTTCTAACGCGTTCGACGAGTGCAGTGGAGTAAAGGGCCGCGCTTGTCTCCACCATGGTATCCACTGCACTCGTCGAACGCGTTCGAATGCCAAACGCCGCACGCCTGCGTTCCGTGCTCTAAAGCGTTTGACGAGTGCAGTGGAAACAAGGGCTGCCTTTTGTCTCCACTGCATTCGTCAAACCCAAAGCCAAACACCGGACGCCGGCGTTCTGCGTTCTAACGCGTTCCGACGAGTGCAGTGGAGTAAAGGGCCGCGCTTGTCTCCACCATGGTATCCACTGCACTCGTCGAACGCGTTCGAATGCCAAACGCCGCACGCCTGCGTTCCGCGCTCTAAAGCGTTTGACGAGTGCAGTGGAAACAAGGGCTGACTTTTGTCTCCACTGCATTCGTCAAACCCAAAGCCAAACACCGGACGCCGGCGTTCCGCGTTCTAACGCGTTCGACGAGTGCAGTGGAGTAAAGGGCCGCGCTTGTCTCCACCATGGTATCCACTGCACTCGTCGAACGCGTTCGAATGCCAAACGCCGCACGCCTGCGTTCCGCGCTCTAAAGCGTTTGACGAGTGCAGTGGAAACAAGGGCTGACTTTTGTCTCCACTGCATTCGTCAAACCCAAAGCCAAACACCGGACGCCGGCGTTCCGCGTTCTAACGCGTTCGACGAGTGCAGTCGAGTAAAGGGCCGCGCTTGTCTCCACCATGGTATCCACTGCACTCGTCGAACGCGTTCGAATGCCAAACGCCGCACGCCTGCGTTCCGCGCTCTAAAGCGTTTGACGAGTGCAGTGGAAACAAGGGCTGACTTTTGTCTCCACTGCATTCGTCAAACCCAAAGCCAAACACCGGACGCCGGCGTTCCGCGTTCTAACGCGTTCGACGAGTGCAGTGGAGTAAAGGGCCGCGCTTGTCTCCACCATGGTATCCACTGCACTCGTCGAACGCGTTCGAATGCCAAACGCCGCACGCCTGCGTTCCGCGCTCTAAAGCGTTTGACGAGTGCAGTGGAAACAAGGGCTGACTTTTGTCTCCACTGCATTCGTCAAACCCAAAGCCAAACACCGGACGCCGGTGTTTCGCGTTCTAACGCGTTCGACGAGTGCAGTGGAGTAAAGGGCCGCGCTTGTCTCCACCATGGTATCCACTGCACTCGTCGAACGCGTTCGAATGCCAAACGCCGCACGCCTGCGTTCCGTGCTCTAAAGCGTTTGACGAGTGCAGTGGAAACAAGGGCTGACTTTTGTCTCCACTGCACTTGTCAAACCCAAAGCCAAACACCGGGCGCCGGTGTTCCGCGTTCTAACGCGTTCGACGAGTGCAGTGGAGTAAAGGGCCGCGCTTGTCTCCACCATGGTATCCACTGCACTCGTCGAACGCGTTCGAATGCCAAACGCCGCACGCCTGCGTTCCGCGCTCTAAAGCGTTTGACGAGTGCAGTGGAAAAAAGGGCTGACTTTTGTCTCCACTGCATTCGTCAAACCCAAAGCCAAACACCGGACGCCGGTGTTTCGCGTTCTAACGTGTTCGACGAGTGCAGTGGAGTAAAGGGCCGCGCTTGTCTCCACTAGGTATCCACTGCACTCGTCGAACGCGTTCGAATGCCAAACGCCGCACGCCTGCGTTCCGCGCTCTAAAGCGTTTGACGAGTGCAGTGGAAACAAGGGCTGACTTTTGTCTACACTGCACTTGTCAAACCCAAATCCAAACACCGGACGCCGGTGTTCCGCGTTCTAACGCGTTCGACGAGTGCAGTGCAGTAAAGGGCCGCGCTTGTCTCCACCATGGTATCCACTGCTTTCGTCGAACGCGTTCGAATGCCAAATGCCGCACGCCTGCGTTTCGTGCTCTAAAGCGTTTGACGAGTGCAGTGGAAACAAGGGCTGCCTTTCTTCTCCACTGCATTCGTCAAACCCAAAGCCAAACACCGGACGCCGGCGTTCTGCGTTCTAACGCATTCGACGAGTGCAGTGGAGTAAAGGGCCGCGCTTGTCTCCACCATGGTATCCACTGCACTCGTCGAACGCGTTCGAATGCCAAACGCCGCACGCCTGCGTTCCGTGCTCTAAAGCGTTTGACGAGTGCAGTGGAAACAAGGGCTGACTTTTGTCTCCACTGCATTCGTCAAACCCAAAGCCAAACACCGGACGCCGGTGTTTCGCGTTCTAACGCGTTCGACGAGTGCAGTGGAGTAAAGGGCCGCGCTTGTCTCCACCATGGTATCCACTGCACTCGTCGAACGCGTTCGAATACCAAACGCCGCACGCCTGCGTTCCGTGCTCTAAAGCGTTTGACGAGTGCAGTGGAAACAAGGGCTGACTTTTGTCTCCACTGCATTCGTCAAACCCAAAGCCAAACACCGGACGCCGGTGTTCCGCGTTCTAACGCGTTCGACGAGTGCAGTGGAGTAAAGGGCCGCGCTTGTCTCCACCATGGTATCCACTGCACTCGTCGAACGCGTTCGAATGCCAAACGCCGCACGCCTGCGTTCCGCGCTCTAAAGCGTTTGCACGAGCGCAGTGGAAACAAGGGCTGCCTTTTGTCTCCACTGCATTCGTCAAACCTAAAGCCAAACACCGGACGCCGGGCGTTCCGCGTTCTAACGCGTTCGACGAGTGCAGTGGAGTGAAGGGCCGCGCTTGTCTCCACCATGGTATCCACTGCACTCGTCGAACGCGTTCGAATGCCAAACGCCGCACGCCTGCGTTCCGCGCTCTAAAGCAGTTTGACGAGTGCAGTGGAAACAAGGGCTGACTTTTGTCTCCACTGCACTTGTCAAACCCAAAGCCAAACACCGGACGCCGGTGTTCCGCGTTCTAACGCGTTCGACGAGTGCAGTGGAGTAAAGGGCCGCGCTTGTCTCCACCATGGTATCCACTGCTCTCGTCGAACGCGTTCGAATGCCAAACGCCGCACGCCTGCGTTCCGTGCTCTAAAGCGTTTGACGAGTGCAGTGGAAACAAGGGCTGCCTTTTGTCTCCACTGCATTCGTCAAACCCAAAGCCAAACACCGGACGCCGGTGTTCCGCGTTCTAACGCGTTCGACGAGTGCAGTGGAGTAAAGAGCCGCGCTTGTCTCCACCATGGTATCCACTGCTCTCGTCGAACGCGTTCGAATGCCAAACGCCGCACGCCTGCGTTCCGTGCTCTAAAGCGTTTGACGAGTGCAGTGGAAACAAGGGCTGACTTTTGTCTCCACTGCACTTGTCAAACCCAAAGCCAAACACCGGACGCCGGTGTTTCGCGTTCTAACGCGTTCGACGAGTGCAGTGGAGTAAAGGGCCGCGCTTGTTTCCACCATGGTATCCACTGCACTCGTCGAACGCGTTCGAATGCCAAACGCCGCACGCCTGCGTTCCGTGCTCTAAAGCGTTTGACGAGTGCAGTGGAAAACAAGGGCTGACTTTTGTCTCCACTGCACTTCGTCAAACCCAAAGCCAAACACCGGGCGCCGGTGTTCCGCGTTCTAACGTGTTCGACGAGTGCAGTGGAGTGAAGGGCCGCGCTTGTCTCCACCATGGTATCCACTGCACTCGTCGAACGCGTTCGAATGCCAAACGCCGCACGCCTGCGTTCCGTGCTCTAAAGCGTTTGACGAGTGCAGCTGGAAACAAGGGCTGACTTTTGTCTCCACTGCACTCGTCAAACCCAAAGCCAAACACCGGACGCCGGTGTTTCTGCGTTCTAACGCGTTCGACGAGTGCAGTGGAGTAAAGGGCCGCGCTTGTCTCCACCATGGCATCCACTGCTTTCGTCGAACGCGTTCGAATGCCAAATGCCGCACGCCTGCGTTTCGTGCTCTAAAGCGTTTGACGAGTGCAGTGGAAACAAAGGCTGCCTTTCTTCTCCACTGCATTCGTCAAACCCAAAGCCAAACACCGGACGCCGCCGTTCTGCGTTCTAACGCATTCGACGAGTGCAGTGGAGAAAAGAGCCGCGCTTGTCTCCACCATGGTATCCACTGCACTCGTCGAACGCGTTCGAATGCCAAACGCCGCACGCCTGCGTTCCGTGCTCTAAAGCGTTTGACGAGTGCAGTGGAAACAAGGGCTGACTTTTGTCTCCACTGCATTCGTCAAACCCACAGCCAAACACCGGACGCCGGTGTTTCGCGTTGTAACGCGTTCGACGAGTGCAGTGGAGTAAAGGGCCGTGCTTGTCTCCAGCATGGTATCCACTGCATTCGCCGAACGCGTTCGAATACCAAACGCCGCACGCCTGCGTTCCGTGCTCTACAGCGTTTGACGAGTGCAGTGGAAACAAGGGCTGACTTTTGTCTCCACTGCACTTGTCAAACCCAAAGCCAAACACCGGGCGCCGGTGTTCCGCGTTCTAACGCGTTCGACGAGTGCAGTGGAGTAAAGGGCGGCGCTTGTCTCCACCATGGTATCCACTGCTTTCGACGAACGCGTTCGAATGCCAAACGCCGCACGCCTGCGTTTCGTGCTCTAAAGCGTTTGACGAGTGCAGTGGAAACAAGGGCTGCCTTTCTTCTCCACTGCATGCGTCAAACCCAAAGCCAAACACCGGACGCCGGCGTTCTGCGTTCTAACGCATTCGACGAGTGCAGTGGAGAAAAGGGCCGCGCTTGTCTCCACCATGGTATCTACTGCACTCGTGGAACGCGTTCGAATGCCAAACGCCGCACGCGTGCGTTCCGCGCTCTAAGCGTTCGACGAGTGCAGTGGAAACAAGGGCTGACTTTTGTCTCCACTGCATTCGTCAAACCCAAAGCCAAATACCGGACGGCTGGTGTTCCGAGTTCTAACGCGTTTGACGAGTGCAGTGGAGTAAAGGGCCGCGCTTGTCTCCACCATGGTATCCACTGCACTCGTCGAACGCGTTCGAATGCCAAACGCCGCACGCCTGCGTTCCGTGCTCTAAAGCGTTTGACGAGTGCAGTGGAAACAAGGGCTGACTTTTGTCTCCACTGCACTTGTCAAACCCAAAGCCAAACACCGGACGCCGGTGTTCCGTGTTCTAACGCATTCGACGAGTGCAGTGGAGAAAGGGCCGCGCTTGTCTCCACCATGGTATCCACTGCACTCGTCGAACGCGTTCGAATGCCAAACGCCGCACGCCTGCGTTCCGCGCTCTAAAGCGTTTGACGAGTGCAGTGGAATAAGGGCTGACTTTTGTCTCCACTGCACTCGTCAAACCCAAAGCCAAACACCGGACGCCGGCGTTCTGCGTTCTAACGCATTCGACGAGTGCAGTGGAGTAAAGGGCCGCGCTTGTCTCCAGCATGGTATCCACTGCTCTCGTCGAACGCGTTCGAATGCCAAACGCCGCACGCCTGCGTTTCGTGCTCTAAAGCGTCTGACGAATGCAGTGGAAACAAGGGCTGACTTTTGTCTCCACTGCACTTGTCAAACCCAAAGCCAAACACCGGACGCCGGCGTTCCGTGTTCTAACGCATTCGACGACTGCAGTGGAGAAAAGGGCCGCGCTTGTCTCCACAATGGTATCCACTGCACGCGTCGAACGTGTTCGAATGCCAAACGCCGCACGCCTGCGTTCCGCGCTCTAAAGCTTTGACGAGTGTAGTGGAAACAAGGGCTGACTTTTGTCTCCACTGCTCTTGTCAAACCCAAAGCCAAACACCGGACGCCGGCGTTCTGCGTTCTAACCAGACTACACGTTACCCAAAAAAGTAACTAAATACCGTTACTCGTTACTCGCTCAAAAAGTAACTAAGTACGTTACTCGTTACCGATTCTCCAAAGGAACGCGTGAGTTACCTCAAAAGTAACGAGTTACTTTTCACGTTACTTTGACGAATAAATAAACAACGGTTTTTGTTTCATGGTTGATTGTTTTCTTTTTAGTAGTCATTGTCCTTACGCAGCAGCTGCCTGTGGTAGTTTTCATCAGTTATGTTTCCCCGCTTCCTTGAAAATTCATCTCCGGCGACGCTGAAGCGTCGTTCTACTGACGCGCTCGAAGGAACGGCAGTGTTGTGCTTCAGGAAGAGCTGGCGAATCTTCGGGAACTACGTCTTCATTAAGGACAGCGGGTAATGGGTTATGTGCCTTCCTGTGTTTGCAACCTCCGGGTTTACATTCAGTCCGTACCCGGTACTAGAAAGTTCACCCAACGAACCTGATTGTGCTCGCTGGGTGAATTACATTCCAAGCTGTAGAGTTCAGTACAGCGACGTATATTGCTGGACACATAAGTCGAACTGTTCGACTTACGCGTTCAGCGACATACGTTGCTGTACTGTCATACTGTTTATTTGTTTTCGGGTTGCCCATCTGCCTTTGTCGCAATAGACGCATACTCAGGTTAGAATTAAAACGAGGCCATCTAAGCGGTGTTGTACACGCTACTCCTCAAAAGTAACGAGATACCGTTACTCGTTACTTGTCCTTAAAAGTAACTAGATACCGTTACTCGTTCCTCTTCTAAAATGTAACTAAATACGTTACTCGTTACCGAAAATAGTAGCTACGTACAAGTAACTCGTTACTTGTAACGCGTTACGTACATGTCTGGTTCTAACGCATTCGACGAGTGCAGTGGAGAAAAGGGCCGCGCTTGTCTCCACAATGGTATCCACTGCACTCGTCGAACGCGTTCGAATGCCAAACGCCGCACGCCTGCGTTCCGCGCTCTAAAGCGTTTGACGAGTGCAGTGGAAACAAGGGCTGACTTTTGTCTCCACTGCACTTGTCAAACCCAAAGCCAAACACCGGACGCTGGCGTTCTGCGTTCTAACGCATTCGACGAGTGCAGTGGAGAAAAGGGCCGCGCTTGTCTCCACAATGGTATCCACTGCACTCGTCGAACGCGTTTGAATGCCAAACGCCGCACGCCTGCGTTCCGCGCTCTAAAGTGTTTGATGAGTGCAGTGGAAACAAGGGCTGACTTTTGTCTCCACTGCACTTGTCAAACCCAAAGCCAAACACCGGACGCTGGCGTTCTGCGTTCTAACGCATTCGACGAGTGCAGTGGAGAAAAGGGCCGCGCTTGTCTCCACAATGGTATCCACTGCACTCGTCGAACGCGTTTGAATGCCAAACGCCGCATGCCTGCGTTCCGCGCTCTAAAGCGTTTGACGAGTGCAGTGGAAACAAGGGCTGACTTTTGTCTCCACTGCACTTGTCAAACCCAAAGCCAAACACCGGACGCTGGCGTTCTGCGTTCTAACGCATTCGACGAGTGCAGTGGAGAAAAGGGCCGCGCTTGTCTCCACAATGGTATCCACTGCACTCGTCGAACGCGTTTGAATGCCAAACGCCGCACGCCTGCGTTCCGCGCTCTAAAGCGTTTGACGAGTGCAGTGGAAACAAGGGCTGACTTTTGTCTCCACTGCACTTGTCAAACCCAAAGCCAAACACCGGACGCTGGCGTTCTGCGTTCTAACGCATTCGACGAGTGCAGTGGAGAAAAGGGCCGCGCTTGTCTCCACAATGGTATCCACTGCACTCGTCGAACGCGTTTGAATGCCAAACGCCGCACGCCTGCGTTCCGCGCTCTAAAGCGTTTGACGAGTGCAGTGGAAACAAGGGCTGACTTTTGTCTCCACTGCACTTGTCAAACCCAAAGCCAAACACCGGACGCTGGCGTTCTGCGTTCTAACGCATTCGACGAGTGCAGTGGAGAAAAGGGCCGCGCTTGTCTCCACAATGGTATCCACTGCACTCGTCGAACGCGTTTGAATGCCAAACGCCGCATGCCTGCGTTCCGCGCTCTAAAGCGTTTGACGAGTGCAGTGGAAACAAGGGCTGACTTTTGTCTCCACTGCACTTGTCAAACCCAAAGCCAAACACCGGACGCTGGCGTTCTGCGTTCTAACGCATTCGACGAGTGCAGTGGAGAAAAGGGCCGCGCTTGTCTCCACAATGGTATCCACTGCACTCGTCGAACGCGTTTGAATGCCAAACGCCGCACGCCTGCGTTCCGCGCTCTAAAGCGTTTGACGAGTGCAGTGGAAACAAGGGCTGACTTTTGTCTCCACTGCACTTGTCAAACCCAAAGCCAAACACCGGACGCTGGCGTTCTGCGTTCTAACGCATTCGACGAGTGCAGTGGAGAAAAGGGCCGCGCTTGTCTCCACAATGGTATCCACTGCACTCGTCGAACGCGTTTGAATGCCAAACGCCGCACGCCTGCGTTCCGCGCTCTAAAGCGTTTGACGAGTGCAGTGGAAACAAGGGCTGACTTTTGTCTCCACTGCACTTGTCAAACCCAAAGCCAAACACCGGACGCTGGCGTTCTGCGTTCTAACGCATTCGACGAGTGCAGTGGAGAAAAGGGCCGCGCTTGTCTCCACAATGGTATCCACTGCACTCGTCGAACGCGTTTGAATGCCAAACGCCGCACGCCTGCGTTCCGCGCTCTAAAGCGTTTGACGAGTGCAGTGGAAACAAGGGCTGACTTTTGTCTCCACTGCACTTGTCAAACCCAAAGCCAAACACCGGACGCTGGCGTTCTGCGTTCTAACGCATTCGACGAGTGCAGTGGAGAAAAGGGCCGCGCTTGTCTCCACAATGGTATCCACTGCACTCGTCGAACGCGTTTGAATGCCAAACGCCGCACGCCTGCGTTCCGCGCTCTAAAGCGTTTGACGAGTGCAGTGGAAACAAGGGCTGACTTTTTGTCTCCACTGCACTTGTCAAACCCAAAGCCAAACACCGGACGCTGGCGTTCTGCGTTCTAACGCATTCGACGAGTGCAGTGGAGAAAAGGGCCGCGCTTGTCTCCACAATGGTATCCACTGCACTCGTCGAACGCGTTTGAATGCCAAACGCCGCACGCCTGCGTTCCGCGCTCTAAAGCGTTTGACGAGTGCAGTGGAAACAAGGGCTGACTTTTGTCTCCACTGCACTTGTCAAACCCAAAGCCAAACACCGGACGCTGGCGTTCTGCGTTCTAACGCATTCGACGAGTGCAGTGGAGAAAAGGGCCGCGCTTGTCTCCACAATGGTATCCACTGCACTCGTCGAACGCGTTTGAATGCCAAACGCCGCATGCCTGCGTTCCGCGCTCTAAAGCGTTTGACGAGTGCAGTGGAAACAAGGGCTGACTTTTGTCTCCACTGCACTTGTCAAACCCAAAGCCAAACACCGGACGCTGGCGTTCTGCGTTCTAACGCATTCGACGAGTGCAGTGGAGAAAAGGGCCGCGCTTGTCTCCACAATGGTATCCACTGCACTCGTCGAACGCGTTTGAATGCCAAACGCCGCACGCCTGCGTTCCGCGCTCTAAAGCGTTTGACGAGTGCAGTGGAAACAAGGGCTGACTTTTGTCTCCACTGCACTTGTCAAACCCAAAGCCAAACACCGGACGCTGGCGTTCTGCGTTCTAACGCATTCGACGAGTGCAGTGGAGAAAAGGGCCGCGCTTGTCTCCACAATGGTATCCACTGCACTCGTCGAACGCGTTTGAATGCCAAACGCCGCACGCCTGCGTTCCGCGCTCTAAAGCGTTTGACGAGTGCAGTGGAAACAAGGGCTGACTTTTGTCTCCACTGCACTTGTCAAACCCAAAGCCAAACACCGGACGCCGGCGTTCTGCGTTCTAACCAGACAACACGTTACCCAAAAAAAGTAACTAAATACCGTTACTCGTTACTCGCTCAAAAAGTAACTAAATACGTTACTCGTTACCGATTCTCCAAAGGAACGCGTGAGTTACCTCAAAAGTAACGAGTTACTTTTCACGTTACTTTGACGAATAAATAAACAACTGTTTTTGTTTCATGGTTGATTGTTTTCTTTTAGTAGTCATTGTCCTTACGCAGCAGCTGCCTGTGGTAGTTTTCATCAGTTGTGTTTCCCCGCTTCCTTGAAAATTCATCTCCGGCGACGCTGAAGCGTCGTTCTACTGACGCGCTCGAAGGAACGGCAGTGTTGTGCTTCAGGAAGAGCTGGCGAATCTTCGGGAACTACGTCTTCATTAAGGACAGCGGGTAATGGGTTATGTGCCTTCCTGTGTTTGGAACCTCCGGGTTTACATTCAGTCCGTACCCGGTACTAGAAAGTTCACTCAACGAACCTGATTGTGCTCGCTGGGTGAATTACATTCCAAGCTGTAGAGTTCAGTACAGCGACGTATATTGCTGGACACATAAGTCGAACTGTTCGACTTACGCGTTCAGCGATATACGTTGCTGTACTGTCATACTGCTTATTTGATTTCGGGTTGCCCATCTGCCTTTGTCGCAATAGACGCATACTCAGGTTAGAATTAAAACGAGGCCATCTAAGCGGTATTGTACACACTACTCCTCAAAAGTAACGAGATACCGTTACTCGTTACTTGGCCTTAAAAGTAACTAGATACCGTTACTCGTTCCTCTTCTAAAAATGTAACTAAATACGTTACTCGTTACCGAAAATAGTAGCTACGTACAAGTAACTCGTTACTTGTAACGCGTTACGTACATGTCTGGTTCTAACGCATTCGACGAGTGCAGTGGAGAAAAGGGCCGCGCTTGTCTCCACAATGGTATCCACTGCACTCGTCGAACGCGTTCGAATGCCAAACGCCGCACGCCTGCGTTCCGCGCTCTAAAGCTTTTGACGAGTGCAGTGGAAACAAGGGCTGACTTTTGTCTCCACTGCACTTGTCAAACCCAAAGCCAAACACCGGACGCTGGCGTTCTGCGTTCTAACGCATTCGACGAGTGCAGTGGAGAAAAGGGCCGCGCTTTTCTCCACAATGGTATCCACTGCACTCGTCGAACGCGTTTGAATGCCAAACGCCGCACGCCTGCGTTCCGCGCTCTAAAGTGTTTGATGAGTGCAGTGGAAACAAGGGCTGACTTTTGTCTCCCTGCACTTGTCAAACCCAAAGCCAAACACCGGACGCTGGCGTTCTGCGTTCTAACGCATTCGACGAGTGCAGTGGAGAAAAGGGCCGCGCTTGTCTCCACAATGGTATCCACTGCACTCGTCGAACGCGTTTGAATGCCAAACGCCGCATGCCTGCGTTTCGCGCTCTAAAGCGTTTGACGAGTGCAGTGGAAACAAGGGCTGACTTTTGTCTCCACTGCACTGGTCAAACCCAAAGCCAAACACCGGACGCTGGTGTTCTGCGTTCTAACGCATTCGACGAGTGCAGTGGAGAAAAGGGCCGCGCTTGTCTCCACAATGGTATCCACTGCACTCGTCGAACGCGTTTGAATGCCAAACGCCGCATGCCTGCGTTCCGCGCTCTAAAGCGTTTGACGAGTGCAGTGGAAACAAGGGCTGACTTTTGTCTCCACTGCACTTGTCAAACCCAAAGCCAAACACCGGACGCTGGCGTTCTGCGTTCTAACGCATTCGACGAGTGCAGTGGAGAAAAGGGCCGCGCTTGTCTCCACAATGGTATCCACTGCACTCGTCGAACGCGTTTGAATGCCAAACGCCGCACGCCTGCGTTCCGCGCTCTAAAGCGTTTGACGAGTGCAGTGGAAACAAGGGCTGACTTTTGTCTCCACTTCACTTGTCAAACCCAAAGCCAAACACCGGACGCTGGCGTTCTGCGTTCTAACGCATTCGACGAGTGCAGTGGAGAAAAGGGCCGCGCTTGTCTCCACAATGGTATCCACTGCACTCGTCGAACGCGTTTGAATGCCAAACGCCGCACGCCTGCGTTCCGCGCTCTAAATCGTTTGACGAGTGCAGTGGAAACAAGGGCTGACTTTTGTCTCCACTGCACTTGTCAAACCCAAAGCCAAACACCGGACGCTGGCGTTCTGCGTTCTAACGCATTCGACGAGTGCAGTGGAGAAAAGGGCCGCGCTTGTCTCCACAATGGTATCCACTGCACTCGTCGAACGCGTTTGAATGCCAAACGCCGCACGCCTGCGTTCCGCGCTCTAAAGCGTTTGACGAGTGCAGTGGAAACAAGGGCTGACTTTTGTCTCCACTGCACTTGTCAAACCCAAAGCCAAACACCGGACGCTGGCGTTCTGCGTTCTAACGCATTCGACGAGTGCAGTGGAGAAAAGGGCCGCGCTTGTCTCCACAATGGTATCCACTGCACTCGTCGAACGCGTTTGAATGCCAAACGCCGCACGCCTGCGTTCCGCGCTCTAAAGCGTTTGACGAGTGCAGTGGAAACAAGGGCTGACTTTTGTCTCCACTGCACTTGTCAAACCCAAAGCCAAACACCGGACGCTGGCGTTCTGCGTTCTAACGCATTCGACGAGTGCAGTGGAGAAAAGGGCCGCGCTTGTCTCCACAATGGTATCCACTGCACTCGTCGAACGCGTTTGAATGCCAAACGCCGCACGCCTGCGTTCCGCGCTCTAAAGTGTTTGACGAGTGCAGTGGAAACAAGGGCTGACTTTTGTCTCCACTGCACTTGTCAAACCCAAAGCCAAACACCGGACGCTGGCGTTCTGCGTTCTAACGCATTCGACGAGTGCAGTGGAGAAAAGGGCCGCGCTTGTCTCCACAATGGTATCCACTGCACTCGTCGAACGCGTTTGAATGCCAAACGCCGCACGCCTGCGTTCCGCGCTCTAAAGCGTTTGACGAGCGCAGTCGATCGCCATCGAGCACCGGTGGAGGCGGTTGATCTGACATACCGCGTTCGGCTTTGGCTAGCAGACGGCGTTCGTAAAATGGCGTCAGCTGTTGCTGGCTTCACGCGGAAGTACCGTGCGTGCTTCCAGTCATTCGGCGTTCGTTGCCATGGTGACGGCGAGGAACGCAGCCGAACTTTATCTTGCGGAAGACTGATCTCAATGACAATTGCTGGATCGCGTTTGCCCACTCCGCGAATGCGGCATAGAGTTATTACAATAAACGCTAGAGGCTCAGCTGGCGCTAGTGTCTACGGGACTTCCGGTTGCAAATTGAAGCAGACAGCATGCAGTCTACATTTCCAGCCTCCCGTGTATTCCTATGGGAAAACGCGCGTGAATTTTGTCTCTTCGCCGGAAAATAACATGAATAACTTTTGTCATATCGGTTGTAACGGATAGTATGTACCTTTATTGGCATTGTGAAAGTGTAATTGCTTTAGTTACAGCATTTTTCTTTACCACTGAGCGATGTTAAACTTCGCTCTATTTCAGGCCCAAACCCCTGTTTCAAGGAAGGTATGTGAAAACGAGCGACGGTTCTAAGCAAACTAACGATCGAAAGGAATGTAGTGTGTGTTCAGGTTCGCTAGCATTTCGGTGGTGCTTATATATTGCTAATATGCCCGTCCTGTCATTGGATGAAAATGACTCCGTCCTGCGCATCTTTACGATCGGTTAAAGAAACATTCGAACGCAAAAAATAAAGCACGTGAGCTACGAAAGGTATGTCTTTTTATTATTTCCCATGTCGGGCAGTTTTATCGGGCACCTGCTCTCTGGCTCCCCTTATTTGCAAAGATTTGGAGCGTGCGGGTGATGCTTTGAACCATTTGAACCCAGAACAAGCATCTTCGTAGTACTTATTTATTGCAAATCTGACTATATTACGTGACTTTCAATGTATTTTGATCGTCTGCAAGCACAAGGAGTTACTTATCCAGTGTTACTGCGTAGTTCTTGCCGTCTCTCTCGGTTTTCTACATGTCCTTCGTTCGTTTGGCACGTATATCCCCCATGTTGGAAAGCGTCGACGCCGTGTTCGCGCTAACAGTGTCCGACAGTGCGCAAAAATACACGTACGAAGCCGTTTCAGCACCGTTTTTAATCCGATGAATTTGAAAGAAAAACGCCGTAACTGACCATTTATTTCGTCTGCGTGACTGAGAAATGTTCTAATGTGCCTAGTACGTACAAGTTATTCGTGATATTTGCTCTTATAATCGAGCGCAGAGAGAAAATGCACTCGCTTTTTCCCATAGGAATACATTACCGGAAGTCAAATTTAGACTGCTTGCTGTCTGCTTCAAAATGCAACAGCACACTAGCGCCCGCTGAGCCTCTAGCGTTTGTTGTAATAACTCTATGGAATGCGGTCACTGGCGGCCATCTTTTTGGTAGAGTTATATCACCTCTAGCCAAGATACAGCTGCTGAAGCCACCTGGCAGCCACCATCATCCATGCATGGCAGACGGCGTTTTGGCAGTTGTGGTGGCAGGCGGCCATCAAAATAGCGTGGGTGATATTCTGTGATTGATTGAAATTGTTTGACAAAACATGTTTTTAAAACCCGGCGTGAACGGTAGCCCGGTCTTTGAGGACCCGGTGAAAGTTTCACGAAATCGCGCAACACCGGGGAAAAACAGCACAGCACGCATCAAAAGTCGCATCGAAAAAATCAGCAGAACCCATCCTTTGGGAATGATTATCTACGTTAATGCGAATAGCATCAAACGGTGCGGAGTTATGCGCGTTCGTCAGATGGCCGGCACACTCTAGATACGCCAGCCCACTCTTGAGGCGATTCTAAATTTGTTGACACTTTCACAGCCCTGCGCACGATCTCCGCAGCCCAGCACGTGCGTTTGTGTCACTTAGGAAGGCGAGCAAAGCACGCGCCATACGCACAAACACTCAAAATGGTACCGACCAGACTTTCTGGCGTCTCAGCTAGTCTCAACCAACGGTACTCTAAACGGTTGTTTATATCTTTACCATAGGACGCGCTTTACAGCGCTGTCACAGCTGCCGGTGCGCGCGTGTTCCATGCACGAGGGCTCATTCCGCTCTCGTGAGGCTGAGCACGGCCGCTACATCACCCTCTCCCGAGCGCGGGAGAGGGTGAGCTAGCGGCCGTGCTCAGCCTCACGAGAGCGGAATGAGCCTCGTGCATGGAACGCGCGCGCACCGGTAGCTGTGACAGCGCTGTAAAGCGCGTCCTATGGTAAAGATATAAACAACCGTTTAGAGTGCGTTGAATGACTGCCTTCATAGCTCTGTGGTTAGCGCGTCTGCCTGCTGATCAAAGGGTCAACGGTTCGAATCCCAGCCGGCGCCGGTCTTTTTTATTTATTTATCGACCCGCGGCGTAAGAGGTTAGATAGCCAGATAGATAGATAGATAGATACATAGACGAAAAGTGCGTGAAGTATCCAAAGAATGCTATTCGCATTAATATTCGCATTAATATTCGCATTAAAAGCATCGAAAGCAGACGCCGGTACGTAGTCTGCTTTCGGTGCGAGCTGCGCTGCTTTCCCCGGTGCTGCGCTTTCGTAGAACTTTCGCCGGGTCCTCAAAGACGAGGCTACCGTTCACGCCGGGTTTCAAGAATCTGCTTCGTCGAACAACTTCAATCAAGCACGAAATATCACCCACGGTACAGTGTACTAGATCTACGGCTATTTTATGGCAGCCTGCCGCCATTGCGCTGTCCGCCATATTACTATGATGGCTAGAGATGATATACCTCTACCAAAAGATGGCCGACCGTGGCCGCATTCCCGTCCATAGGCGGTGCTGGTCAAACGCGATCCAGCAATTGTCATTGAGATTTTGTATTATGGGAGTAAATAAAGTGAATTGAATTGAATTGAATTGAGATCAGTGTTGCGGAAGAACCACTGATCTCTATTGTAGTAGGCTGGATCGCGGATCGGGAGCCCGTCGGTGTCGCCACCGGCGGCCATTGCTTGACACCAGGCAATACACGCAAGTCTATGGGAGATACGCACAAAAGTAAGAATATTGAAGCATGTACGCTGTGCTCGGAGGCGAGTATTTTATGGTGTGCTGCGATCCCTATGTCGGGTGTTTGGAGATCTAATCGGTACTTGTCAAACGTTGGAACGCCGATTAAAAAAATGAAACGTACCGGAGCACCTACGGCTGAGCTGGCAAGGTTGCTCTCGTTGCTTAGTAAACAAAGAGGCTTGGCGTCAATGGGACCGTCTTCGGGGAAGCCCAGAAGTTGATGAATGACAAAGAAGTTCCATCTTGACAGCGGCTTACCGGGAGTGAGCGAATTCCGCGTAGCAAAGCCTTCGAGCTTGTCGTCTGCTAAACCCAACTCAACGAAACCGCCACCAACTCCGCGGTAACTCTAGGTAACTCTCGCCTCATTGAGCTGCACTACAGCGGAGTCACTCTCGACCACAAAATAATTTATTTATAAGAACTGCGAAGGCTGTCAGTTTTAATGTTTGTACGCAAGCTATTTGACGGGCTAATCGAAAAGCATCCAAAAAAGTTTCAGTGCCGACAACAGCTTGGAAACGGGGAAACGGCACTTTTTCTTGTTCTTCCCATAGAGTGCCATGTATTGGCTGGTGTCAATCAATGGCCGCCGGTGGTGACACTCGGCCCCAGCTGCCGAGGCCGCGGTCCGCGATCCAGCCTACTACAATAGAGATCAGTGGGAAGAACGCCGCGGCGCAGCAATACCAGGTGCGTTCTAAGGCCCTTCCCCCATGCTTTTCAATGGGCGGAAGGCGAACAAAAAGAGTTCGAAATAAGGACTTCACGCAGGAGGCTGCATTCCTCCAGCGCCTCATAATTTGACGAGCCTTACACGAAAATCATGTTTCTTTTGGCCATCCCGCGTCCTGTTTTTTATCCGTAACATGGGTCTAAAGTATCAAACTGCCAAGAAAAGCAGACAAAATTACTTGTGCGGCAGCTCCAGTCTTCACCTGTATAGAAGTCAAAAAGTTAGAGGGCCGGCTATAGTACTAAAAAGTTTTCACAATATCCCCCATGATTTTACGTATAGGTAGCGGCACCACTTTTCTTGTCAGTCACCGCAAATGATTAGCAAACAACTTGTTTTTTGTCGTCTGACGGCGCTCTTGCGAGGCGTTAAAATGCCGAGAGACGGCACTCCACGCGCGCATGCAAGTGCCGTCCGACGATGTCAAACACAAGTTACGCTTTTCTGACCTATGTTTTATCGGCTGCTCGACACCAATTTGTTTTAGCTTCAAACGCGAGCGAGGTAAACACCAGGGCTCTATGGCACTACTGCTGCCGCAATAAGATGCTGAATGGCTCGAACATGGCACCAAGGCACTGAAGGCAGACGATAATGTTGGTTTCGATTTCGAGGCTAACCGGAAGTAACGTCAGGTGTAAGAAGCCTTAAACTTTACTTCTTATTTACACGTATACGGGTTGGGCCATGTCATGAAGACTGGCCGGGCTGTACCCGACAACTGGCAAGAAAACCGCAAAAACAGCTAAACAGCGTTCTACACGTACTTAGATATACAATGAAACAATATAAAAAAAATCGCAGATACAAATTTAACAAGCCCTTTATCGTTGAATTACGATATGTTTCAGTTGGGACATTAAATACATGCTGGACCTAATAATTTCCAACAAACCGAACAAATCGTATATATACAGCATCTACGCATAGGAAATGATGGATACTGCCAAAAAAATCTGATAGGTACATGACGAGGCAAACATTTCTATGTCAAACGTTCCTAAAAATAACATTCATATAATATAGTATACGAAATGAAGGCAATCGCAACGTCAAAAACATGTTTGAACCAAAACAAATGGCAATGTTGTAAAACACACTCCAATGTATAGTTTAGTTTTACGCGCTAAGTAAGACAACAATTATAGAATAAAGTAGTGTCATATCTGAGACCACTATAAACCTGGGCTGAACAACTACTTCGCGGATTGAGGGGAGCAAAAACCGCAAATTACTTATTGTACAAGATAATCCACGAAGCTTGTTACAAACGAAAGTGGGGTGGCTGTACCAAGTCAAGCCAGAATCAAACAGCACCTAAATATTTGACAATATTCAAAAGCAAAAAGAAAATCATCTGAAATTAGCATGTATACACATCCAGAGTCATGAATGAGGAGAGGGGCAACAAAATCACGTTTCTGTGTGGATTATAAAAACAAACTACCTTTGTTTTTGATTATCTGAATTTAAGTTACAGAAACATCAGCCCTTAACATTAATAACATATATTTGCAAAAATGTATTTGCGCTACTGATAATCAGTGGCTACAAGGATAGTTTCGTCAGCCTATTGAACTCTGCGGAAAGAAACAATTTTTGATGTATCATTGCCCTAAAGGTTATTTAAACGTGGAGATAATACAAATCCTTGTGGTACCCTAGATATTAATAACAGTTGAGCTAGAACAATTACCCACCTGTACCACCTGAGCATGATTGCAGAAGTAGTTGGATTAAAGCTTGATATAAGGACCACGCAAGACCATGATTTCTAGTTTTTCAGAAGAAATTAATTATCCACTGAATAAAAGATTTTATTGGCATCTATAAAACGCGCGCATGCCACCTCGTCACGGTCGAAAACTGAATGAAGTCCGTCTCAAAACTCCTCTAAAAGTTCAAGACGACCCATTCCAGAAACAAAATGTACGATGTCGCGAATGTGATAAAATATCGGTATTAATAATAAAACTGCTTATTGTTGAAAATGAATGATTCTCAAGAATCTGATTAAATGCGGTTAAAATTAAAAGAGGTCTGCAGTTTTCCACCTTCTTAAACGAACCTTCTTTGTGCAAGGGTTTGACTAAAGCATTTTTACTGGTCGGAGATAAATCCGTGTCCCATTAACATGGTTAAACGTGAATAAAAGCCCAGTTTGCAGTGCAGCAAAATTTTGTTGGAGGTCGTGCACAAAACTATTGTCAAGTGCAGGAGCCTTGTTAGACTTCAGACTAAATAAAACTATATGCATTCATTCAGGTAATAAAGGGAAGGAAAGGAAATGTCGAGGTACCGTTAACTCTGAATGGCTTCGGCGAAAAGAGGCCGAGACTTCAGTACTGCCCTTGAAAAATATTAATTCAATTCCTAAACTGCAGAACGTAAGTCACTACGGTGTTTTTGTTAGTATATCTTAGTGATTGTTTGATAAAAATCAAAGGAAGACGCACACGTGCATACAAGCACATGCACACACGCACAAGCGCATTGTTCATGGCGCACTTCTTGAACTTGATTAGGTTAGCAGGTGGCAGCGCACACTACAGGGAAGATCGACGAATGCAGTGACGTTGAGTGCTCAGTGCTCCTTTCTTTTTATTCTCGACCTTTTTCGTTAATTGTTTTATGAGTGGCTTAAGAAGTAGTAAATTCTGACAGGAAAAATTCCAAAGAGTAATACTTATCATTCTATACTTTCCCAATAACGTAATTTGCCGGCCACTTTGTGGAATTCCTTGTTAGAGACCCGAAAATCTTGTCAACGTGATTGGTTAATCACTCTATCTAAAACGCAGAAATCCAAACGGGGTAAGAAAGGCATAGGATCTCGAAAGGAAAGCCCGTCTTCACGCAAATTCCATCCGTGTACGAACGCCGTCGGTTGGGATTAGCTGAAACAATGAACAATGGGCGTGAGGCGAATCACCCCGACAAGGCAAAGCGACGGGCTGCAAAAAAGAAGATAGGTCGAGGACGGACAAAAAGCGCGCAGGGGGCCTCCCTGACATGCATCCGTCTTTCCACGCTGTGTCCACGTCTAGATAAGACGTGAATACACAATGAGGCAGGAAGTGGTGATTAGATGAATGCCTTCTTACATTCTAGGGTGTCTCCAGTCATCGAGAGTTTGAGAAACGCGCTGTGTGATGAGTCCCGAGCATATATTTATCTCTCCGAAGCCAATGAGATTGCGGCACTAGCCGATAAGAACGCCGGAAAGCCAATCACGAGACGCGAACGCTATAAGCCACGCCCTCCGTTTCTTGAGCTGTCGGCGCCCGTAACTTTTGCCGGAACTCGATGACTTGCATGCTCTTCGATGGTAACACCTGATTTGTCGATAATCGATACCCTGAAAGTGAACAGACCTCGATGTTTGAGATATCCTTAGATTCTCTCCTATATTCACAGACAACTTAAGAAATTGTAGATTGAGATCGCGGACTCATTCGAAAAGAACGCCCAAGAACGAACAACGAAGCAAGGAGCTTGGGCGGCCACGCCTTGCTTTTCTTAAGCTGACAGTAATTATATTTTGGTGTATGTGGAAGGCCTCTGTCTCTAAGAGCCACGAGAAGTTCAAATTTCGAGTCTCGCCAGTAGTCTGTGCACTCGCCATGACACAAGATTCGTACTAAGCATGACGCTGAATGCTTGCACATAATGAGTCGTTATCATTTAACGACATTACTATACCCTGAAGTGAAAACTTCCTGGGAATCTTTGGTTGATCTTAATGTGCGGGCACGAATCTTATTGTCACTGTTAAGCTTTTTGAGATTGTAGCATCACCCCGATAAGAACAGTCCGAAATTTACGCAGATAGCAAGTCGTCTGCTTCCTGGCGCAGCAGTTGCAATGACGTCAGAGCGACGCCGAGCTCTGATTGGCTTTGATTGAGAGAATAATGGGTAGACCTTTATGTTAGATGCCTTAAGGTCTACCTACTATTTTTTTTCAATCAACCAATAAGAGCTCGGCGTTTTGAAACCATCGCAGCCCCTGTGCAAGAAGCAGACGAACTTGTGCGCCGCATTGTGACGCGCTGACGTGACGGTAAGATACAATCTAAGAAGACGCCAGAAGCTCCTCCCACGTCCTCATGACGCCAGCCACCATTCCTCCGCGATGCGCAAATAAACCTCCACGACGACGCACTTCGCGCTGACGTCATGTAACTTGTCATGGTTGCTGCCCTCCTTGGTCAGTCCGGGAGCGATTCAATGCCATGGCTGGAGCGCGGTGGGGTTTACCTGGCGCATTCTAAACCTCCTAAATTTTAGATTCTTAACTAGGGCTATTAAGTAAGCTACGCCTTAAAGTAAGAAAAAACTTCAGCAGTCCGACTATGGGTATATAGACGCACCCTCCCGCTCCTCGAATGTCAATAAGTATGGTACACACTGGGGCCCTCACGAACTAAACCTGTATACGCGCGTCACGCTACCGGTCTGAATGCGAGAATGAGGAGAGGCTTTCTTCGTCGACTTCGCCATGACCGTGCTTTCCCTCCCATCGAACGGAACCTATTAAATCGGGGCGTGGTCTGGCAACAGCGTGGCCTACTTGACGTCATCACGTCCGCGAAGTGCCCTTCCGTCTTTCTGTGACGGTACTCTCGGTACGGCCGGGCGCCGGGGACCCCGCTGGGGCAGGTACGGAAGAGAAGGCAAGGACGCGCTCCTTGACACCAGACCCTGACCTTCCGAGTAACGTTTCCTTTCTCTCCGCGATGGCGGTAACAGCCCGCGCGGGTATACACTCCGCTCGCCTTCAGCTGACAGTGAGGTGGAAGCTAAGAGCTCGTGGGACGAGTCCCATCTTTTGAAACGTGGCCACACTCCGGCCCATTCCCACGCGCAGAGAGAGGGATCGAATGATGAACGAGAGGCGGGTGATTGGTCAGGCGAGCGCGTAGTTTCCACCAAACTGTCAGCTTAGGGGTGGATGGAGTATAGAGATCGGCATCACACAGAGAAGTCAATTCTTTAGAACGCGTTCCGTTTCAGGTATCTTCTTGTTTCCGGTTCGTCCTCTTTTGTAAGGTTCCTGGAAGAAGAGGCCGCCTTGTTTTCAACAGCGTTCCAGATCCGTGTTTCGAGGCGCCGCGTCTTTTTTTACGTTTTGCTTCGTTCTTGCTTCATAACTTCTTTTCAAATCACTTTGCCCGGATGCGAGATTCTTATCGAATGATAATCGGTCAATCGGTATCGTAATAGGAGGTGAATTCATTACGGCGTCTCTATTTATGGGCGATGCCGGTAAGGCCAACTGCGTTTTCGTCCAGTCATACCGTCTAAACTTAGCGGTGCGAGAGATGATTTTACATCGTCCGTGCGTACGTTCCACGTCATTAGGCGCCACCCCTCCCTTGTTTTGTTTTTGTTTTTGATGAAGCAGGAACTCACTGCGACCCTAAAGTGCGCAGCTCGCATCACTGTTTCCCTCTTTCTTCATTCTAGTATTTTTATAGTTTACAATCATGTACACAAGCATATGCTTGTAGAGGTTGATTTGAGTTTTCGTTTGTGTTTTCAAGCCAAGATTCTTTCAGCCTAAACAGTAATGCGAGTTGGAGGTAAATAAAAAAAAATAGTTGATTGTTCTTATCAAAAAGTACGGGCCCGAAGATTTTATAATTATACCATGCCTCAAAAAAGTACTAATGTTGAGTGTAATGGACAATCGAGTCGAAAATAAACAATGATTTGTCCTTATTTTAAAGTAGTATTTTCAGTTACCGTGGAAGAAGGCTGTTATTCACCAGTTTTATAATAACGAACATTATTGTGCAACTTATACTGCACACCATACATCATATCACCAATAACAAACGACAAAACGATACAGGTCTAACATATATAATTATAACAAAAAGAAAAGGCTAAGAATTAAATGACTATATAAAACAAGCTGCAAAGTCATATTAGAAGCTGCAGTACTATGCGGTGTAGTAGAAGATAAAGAGAATGTTTCTTATCAAGGCCTACGTTTGAAAACACAAACGTTAAGATGTTCGGGGCAATCCACAAAATCTTCCGTTATTTTTTTTTCTACTCGTGAACAGCGGAACGGAGGTGTCCCCTTTTTTTCAAATTTCGTGGGGCAATAAAATTTGTTTAATGTGGAAGAGGGAAGGGCGGCTTTGTTACACATGCCTTTATCTCGAGCCACCTGAGCGGAAAGAGTCCACGAAACAAATACTTTCGAATACAAATGCGACATTCCAGGGAACTCAATTTTGTAACTGGCTTTTTCGCCTGAAGTTATTAGATTCCGCGAACGAGACCTTTTTTCTTGTTTTCTTATTTTCAAGTCCACGATGGCGTATAGATTAATAAAATAAGACTCCAAAAAGACTGAGCACCAAGATTAAAATCCATACTGTATTCCTCCCCTGCAATGCGTCACATTGAGGCATCGCACAAGGTTTCTTTATATGGGCTAATGACTCGAGTATGCCAAGTATTTGTAGACATGGATATGCTGAACATTGAATTGTTCAAACAGTTACAAATTACAATTGCTGTCAAAATGGGTAGTGTTTGTTGTTAGCTTGTACCTGGTGCAGACAACACCACATGTCAAAACAAGATATCTTCTCACAAAATGGCCATCAATCAATCAATAATGTGTTTTATTGTGCCTCCAAACAGCTGGCAAACCTCAAGAGTGTTTTACGTACATGAGGCGAATGAAAAACAAGAGTAGTGACGAAACATTTGCAGTACACGTCTTCTTGAACTTTTGAAAAATTCAACATCAGAGCTATTAAGAGTGTCGTACATAATATTCATGCGTGTCAATGGAGGGCCAGCTTATACAGGAAACATCATATCGCTAACAAGAGTCTAAAGGAAGCGAAGCCACCAAGGGTGTCTAAATGAAGCAGATAATCATAACAAAACACTTAATCTACTGTGACGATCATACAAAACTCCTACAAAGCGCTGTTGTATAAACTCTAACCTAAGCCTTTGGTTAACGCCCAGGGAATTTCATACAGTGGAAGAAAATCCCTACCTTTCAATCATCGAATGAGCGAAATAGATGCAGTATGCACGGGTAACTGTGAAAGTTAAGAGCCATGTTATCGAGCATAACTAATCATTAATAATTTTCGAAACGTGACAACTAATATTCAAGCGTGAATCAACCAAAACTCACACGCAACAGAAAACTGAAATGTCCCAGTGATCTAATCTAAAAGGATAAAAATATTATTAGTCTTGCGCGAGAGAGAAACAACCTTAGTTTTTGCGGCATTTAAAAACAGCAAGTTTGTATACTAAAGGTAAATTGCAACACCGTCATTTTGCAACTATTCACAGTCGATAGACGTGTGGTCCCTATAATACATTTTTACGTCATCAGCGAACTGAAGCACCTTTGAGATGGTAACACCAGGCAAAGGTTAAACAAATATTGAAAAGCAAATGTCTTAGGCTCGACCTTTCAGGTTCTCTGGAATTTAACATATAGGGACATTACTTGCATCCTAGAAATGAGACAACAATAAAGCGATCACTGAAGTAGCTGAAAAACTAATTGCAAAACCCTGAGGAAAAACAAGGATTAAACAGATCTTTAATAGTATCTACAAGGCCAAACGCCTTTCAAAAGGCAAAATAAATAACACCATCCTGGCCATGAGACCCAACTATATATATGCTTTGCGAACACCAAGAAGGTTACAAAGTTTGTTTCAACCGATGGTCCTCGACAAAAACCATGCTGATATGAATTGAACGGAGGCTTAAAATAAAAACTCAGGGCCTTAGATATCATTTTTTTCAAAAACCTTAAAAAGAACAGAGAGCAGTGCAATAGACCGATCTCACCAGGAAGTTTCGCTACTCCACCGCTGCCGCGATGCATTGTGGGACCTTTAGTCTCTGCGCAGCGAGGCTGGTACGGTCGCGGGTGGAGATGTAGTGAAGATATGGCTTACGGCCAGCCTCGCAAGGACGGCGTTAACAGTGTTGTTCCACTGAATGTTTTTTTTATTTCCGTTCTTTTGCCAGGTTTTACGTGTTGCGTCCCTGGCTCCAGCAACAACAGCCCAAGACACAAGAGTGCGGGTTTCATAGCTTTCCAAACGACCGGCAGTTGAGAGAAGAATTCATTGCCAGAGTTCACTGGGCAGGCAGCAAGGGACGGAAGCGACTCTTCGCTTGTTCCAGAAAGCTAGGTAATTAGCATGTTGTGTGCGCAAAAACCAACTCACACGGATTCCGATTACCCTGTTGTTGAGAATGAAACAAAACTTACAGAACCCACGGAGTGACCCCCGGGTTGAAGGTGCCGTGGAATCGTGCTTGCCTTCGATTGTGTTTGCGTCCCGATGCGGCATTCTGTGTACGGCACTCATTAATTAAACACATGACCCGCCTTTACCCTTCCTACACCATTGTTTTCTACGTTTACAGTTTTCCAAGTTCATGCCCACGGCTGGTCACACAAAGCGAAATTATCATGTTTTTTTACATAGCTTTTGGTCGCTCGCCAAGTGCACGCGAGTAAGTGGTATAAACGTCTCAAACGTAGAAACGTAAGGGCTGGCGAGCTAGTACCACCAAATGTTCTAAAATCTGGGTCGGAGGAAGAAGCAACGAACAGAAACATGACATCAACTAACATCGGTGAAGCACATTTACGATGTGTAAACTAATGCCTCGTTTACAAACATGCCCCAGAAAATTTGGCCAGAGCAGAAAGCCAAATTATTAACGATAAAAAGCAAGCTGTGCAACGCGCAATGGACCATGAAAAAGGAACAGCGTGACCTAAATGTCCACACAGGCAAATGTAGCTCAGCATGTTTGTCAGCAAACCATCCAATTATTCAGATTGCAAAAGCTTACACTAAACGCCTATAGTCTTATCTTCAACAAACAGCTTGGCATGGTATAGTTACATCTACAAATGTCGGGCACAAAAGATTTCGCAACGTTGATTCCTCTTCCCTGATGCATGTTTATGAACGAAACCACACGCAAATGCAAATCAAACCCGCCACTAACATGCAAGCCCCTAAACAGGATCGCAGCTGTAAAAGGGCTCAATTAACCCGCGATTCGTTGCTCAAAAGCGATTAAATGAACCCTTGGAGATCTGCAATATTTCTCCTGAACACTGCAAATGAACTTTCCGGCAAAATCACGAGGCAGGCCGGTGCCCCTTCGAGTGGGTCGCGTGTACAAATACCCACGAAAGAAAACAAAATTTGGCCAGTGTACTCACAGTTTTTTAGAGTAAAAAAAAAAAAAGAGGGAAAACACTGCTTGTTTTGGCGGTGTCATCCGTCCACGAGGAAACAAGGCGCTGGTGGCAGCCAGGCTTTGTACCAGCGTGTACTCCCAGCTTCCACGCTTCCACCGCGTCCGTCGCGTCCGTGGGCTGAAGTTATGGCGGAGCCCAAGGTAGCTCGCTCAAGTTCGCGCACACGGCAAACGGTTGGTGAAACTGGTCTATTGGTTTTGTAACTGTCGACAAACATGGTGGCTCCAGATTTGTGAACTGGCCTAATCACAACATGTTTTCCCGTCGAAGGAAATGTGCTTGTTTTAAGGAAAAACGTTTAAAATATGCCGCAACACACGAGCCAAAATATCACAGTACCCTCTAACAATGAATGCGAGAGTACCATCGTCTCCACACGACGTTTTAGGGGTAAGTTCTTTTATTTCCAACTGCACATCATTAGATGTCAATTCATGAACCTACTATAAAATGGAAAGTATCAAAACGTGGGGTTCATAGGTTGACAAGTGGGCATTAGGATTCACTATAGCGAAGATATGTTCAGCAAAAATATTGCAGACACTCAGAGAGCCGGAGACGTAACCTTTAAGAGTCTTCAAAGTGATTATCTCAGATCTCCTTGATGACCTACTGTATCTAACGTATTCCCAGTGTTTACCGCTCCCCGGCGTTTATCAGCGCTGGTTCCTGGATTTTCACGGGAATTACGGGGCAAGCAATGGCTAAAAGCTGTAGCGTGTCGTGTTGCGAATGAAGTATGGCAAGAAACCCAGATATCTGATATCACAAGGTGCCGTCCAATGAAAACCTCTGGGATGCCTGGTTGCGGAACATTTCACGGCAAAGCACCGACAAGGGGAGCCAGTTGCACACAAGACCCAGGGCCATTGTGTGCTCACTATTAACGACTCAGTAAACATTGAAAACTAATAAGACACGTCTTGGAAATGAGAGCACCATTTTGGGGGAGGGACAACATTTCTGGCATTATAATGACGGGCAATCTATCTATTAAAAAGCGTAATCTGTTGATGGGTTTGAATTTATTAGTAATTAATTGTAAACATCAATAAAACAAAAGCGGTTATATTCAGGTCGAAGGGAAAAAACACTATGGTATTCAGGCTCTCTAACTATAGACTTTTTCCACAAAGGCGCCGCCATCTTGAATGTCGTCACTTCCAGTTTAGGCGAAAACACTGCTTTACCATCGCCACGCGACTAGAATACATTTAGGATATAAGCGTAGCCGTCATCCGTGCTCATTTGACCTTCCATCCAGTGTTTTACATTTTGCAGGTTGAAATGTTCTTTTGTTTTTTCGTCGCTCACCCCGGATACGTCTACCAGGTGGCTGGGGACGACAGCAAACGAAAAAGGCATATAAGATCATGCTGTTTATAAATACTATAAAATGTCAAATGAATTGGTGTAATCCTCATGATAGACATGCGATGGGATGAAGCAGTCCAACTAATAGAAAGGTAATAAAGATTGTAGGTATAATTTTAAGCATAAAAATACATTGCGCTCGTTTGTGCTCTGTGTATATACTTTCTTTTTTTTTTGTTTTGTGCTCGCTTTAATTATAGTTTCTTGGTAGGGGGAAACAGCACTGTTTCTCTTATTCGTCTTTTCTATAAATCGCAGAAAAGGCTTATTCGTCATGTTATGCAATTAGAGGTACAACAGCCACACAGCCCTGTTATTTTAAAAACTAGGTGTGGAGGCGACGTAGGCAGCGACCAGCCGAGTCGGAGTTACATCGCAAACTGTTTTAATTCTCGAAGACGAAAAAAAGAGAAAAGAGAGAGAAAACAAACAAACAAACAGAGCGCGCAGCATAGAGCGCGCTCTTGCCG
The DNA here is from genome assembly GCA_037355805.1 of Ixodes ricinus. NCBI lineage: Eukaryota > Metazoa > Arthropoda > Arachnida > Ixodida > Ixodidae > Ixodes > Ixodes ricinus. Next base: position 132,928 of record JAZHYW010042980.1, read on the forward strand.
CGTGCCGTTTGGCAGCGTCGCAGGTGTTTGGAGGACGCTGCCACAGATGGCCAGCAAAGAAGGAACAAATGAAGGAGGGAAGAATTTAGATCGAACCTGAACTGAACATAACACTAGGTATTGTTCAAATTACAATTTTCTATGCGTATATATTTGGTGTTGCATAAACCAAAATCTTTGAACAATACAGACAGTAATTTGCTTCCACATTCTTTCTAGTAATTAAAATGGGACTCCGTATGCCCTACTTCATCATGATGTCTGGACGGTCTCGCGCTCAAGGACGAACTGTGGTAATATGAGGTGCTTAAACTATACCTTCCCCAAGGTTTAAAGTTATTTTTCATAATTTGGGTGACAGAGGGGCCGTGCCAGACGTCACAATATCCGAAGTGAAACGGAACCATCGGAAACGTTCCCTTTGAGTTGCGCGGCCCGTCAAAATTGGAATTTGTGGTCACAATTTCCAACCAGTCCAGGATCCCTGTCGCAATCGCTTCTCCGATTCCGGCACTGATGGTAATTGCAAAGTCGAGCGGCTTTAGCCAAGCAGCTTCTTCGGGGACCTCTTTGTTATGGAACCCCCGCCCCGCGATGCTCAGGCAGTGTCTGTGACTCTACTGTCAAACAAGGACCATAAATGCATGATTCAGGTTTGCGCTTTCAACGGAGACTGAAGGCACCGCAGCAAGAATGTTCTCGATGCCCCACATTTCAATCGGTGAAAGCAGGCAAACTATCGTTTGCCTGCTTTCATCTGTCGTTTTTAGTGCCTTTTCAACGGTCTAGGTTTTCACATTACTTGCGATGCACGCAATGCTTTAAAACTGTTACGTGCCAAACTGCTCATCGAATGCGATAAAAAAAATCCGCAATACCCTGAGCTGCCGTTTAAAGAAAGCCTCCAGGATGCCTGGTTACGGAGCAGCTCACGGGAAGACAGCGACAAAGGGTCCCGGTGGCAGCCAACATCCAGGACTGTTTGTGTGTTCACTTCCCTTTAAAATAGAAGACTTCAAGTTAGAAATGAAGGGAAATGCGCTGCGGCCGACAGCGGTACTGACATAATTTCCCTCATGCCCGTCTTACATGCATCTAACGTTTTTGAAGAAGCGTAAAACATTTGTTCTTATACTAATTAATCCTGCGTTAATTTTAAAGGTGTATAGGAACAAATTTGGCACGTAACTAAATTGAAACTTATTAAATAAAAAATATAACTATCAACCAGCAGGCAACGAAATACGGAAAAGAAACACGGTTGTGGTGCAGGTGTTTAGCTGGAAGAGCCGGGCGGGCGAGCCGCTCCGTTTCACCTTCATTCGTTTCGCCTTTACTGGAAGGAAAGAGGAATCGGCAGGCCGCTACTGCGGGAGTGGGAGAGGAGGGGATTGAGCAGCCGTGCTCATAGAAAGTACAAGTCGAAACAATCGCAGCTAAGATATAAAAACTAACAGGGGTGCTAAATAGGTTGCGCTTTGAGCTACCCCCAAAAAATTAAATTACTTTTACATCACACTCTATTTTTGCCACACTTAAATTACTCCCAGCTGGTCTGGAGAACCACTCCTATCACCAACAAAATTATAGTATATGAAAGGTTAAGTATTCAGAGGAAGCACCTCCAACTAGAGCTGGGCAATTGATCGATTAACCTGCCGATTAATCGAGTTATGCTTTAATCGTGATTATTTTTTTAACCGGTTAATCGGTGAAATTGTTTACGAACCAAAAGGAAGTAAAAATTCAATGCTTTCATCATGCAGACGTGGAGGAGTACATCTGCATGAAGGGCTAAATTTAGGTATAATTTCCACCTAAAATAAAGTGTAGGGGTGATATTTGCAACTCCAGATTAGGTACAGAAGTTTACACGAGTTCTGGCCACTTCAATGCCGTGCGAGTGTCCGTTTGGTTCAGCAGAGACTATTGTGAACAATCAAGAGAGCCTTAGAGAGGTCCCTCTTGCAGGAGAACATTAACGAACCTCTTTGTCTCAACAGTTGAAGTAATAATCTGTCAGTGTGAATGCCTTTGGAACTGTTCTCACCTACACATCGAGGTTGATTGATCAAAATTGTATATTGCGCCGTTTATTACATATTCAGCAAAAGCGAAAACAAAAAAGGAAGAAGTAATTTTTACTTTTAAAAATATGCATGGAAATCAACGAGACCGATTAATCGATTAATTAATCGATTAAAGGATGGCGATTAATCGGGTTAAAAATATTAATCGTCGCCCAGCCCTACGTCCAACCTTTTTCCACTTTATCAGAGCGAACGCTGGAGAGGTCGCCTCCTGTCCAGCTTTCACTCCGCTAAAGTGGAGAGAGGTGGGTGGACCTTCCCTGAACTCTTAATTGTCACGTCACCTACTACGAACTACGTGCATTCTAGAAATAAGCGCTCCGAAATATTGCAAATGTTCCACGAGATCCTCATGCTAAACCCCCTTTCCCTAACATGAACCTTATTTCGGCTTCTTATCTATGTGACATTTTTAGCACTGCAATGTGTAACTGGAAATAAAAGTTAAAGTGTCCCAACTAACTAACATATCTCACTTAACCGCAAGCACAAACGACTACAACTTGCGGCATGGCCGTCTGTGGACGGTTACTCAAAATCAAACTACGGCATTCAAATCTTAAAACAGCATCTACCGTCCCTACTTAACAACCTCATACGAAATTATATTCAGATAGAACATACAGCTCAAATCAATATGGAGTGTCTTCACAACATTGTAATAATACCTGCAACTGTTTTTTTTTCTTCGTTCCTGTACCTATTGCAGACATATGATAGTTATATTTTCGCTGTTGTTTTGTTGTAGCTCGTTTCGCCAAGAAGACCGTGCCAAGCCAACAACTGTCGACTTTTTGTCTGCCCACGGCATCTGTATCCGTACTCTGTTTCACCTTATGATGTACCGCAGGAAAGGCTACAAGCGCGAGCTCCTTGCTCTGGGGCACATCTCGGCAGCACAAGCTCTCGTGACTTAAGAGCGGCTGGCAACGCTATGAGCTCGCGCTTCTAGCCTTCGCTGCGGTACCACATAAGGTGAAACGCAGTTTTGTCTTTATAGATGCAAATAAATTTATTGATTGGCTTATTAATTGATTGACTGATTGCCTGGCATATAAATGATTATTCGAATAAGAATATTGATTGATTGATTGATTGATTGATTGATTGATTGATTGATTGATTGATTGATTGATTGATTGATTGATTGATTGATTGATTGATTGATTGATTGATTGATTGATTGAAATAGTCCACGAGTCCCAAAACTCCGGATCCCGGAAAGGTGCTTCTAGTCCTAAAGCGATTCACTGAGATAGTGTTTGACAGCCGTAAAGTTATGTCACACTTTCATGTCCCATCTGTACGCCCCTCCAGTGTTTCGTCCGCCTTTCTGGAATCCCGTTCTGCTTTCCCCAAAGGAGAGGTATTGATGGGGTCCCCTGAAGTTCTTCGGGCCTTACGGGCGCTTGGGCAAGTAGAATGCTCAATCTTTACTAACTCAGTGAGGACTACAGGTGCTGTCAGCCTACTGTGGACTGCAGTTAAATTTGTTGGCCGCAGCGTTCAGCAACAAACTTGTCAGGGATCACGTTACACACTGTCCCGTCCTGCCTATCCGTGCGCTTATTTTATACGCAAATTAGAGTAATTTATCACGTGGTTCCTGACTGGGTCATGATTGGACCCGACGGCCTGAAGCTGTGACCGTAGTGCATTGTAGGGTGAGACAAAGTATGTAGCCAGCTCACGCACGGCGCACTTCATGAGGCCGGTCTTTCTCACCTCCATACCTTCAACCCCGCAAAAAGGGGAGGAGTGTCAGGTAGTAGACGCCTAGATAGGTATGCAGCGGATTTCCGGAAGCAGGACGTCGCTGCACGGTGAGAAGCGAGTGGCAGTGATTTGTGGCCGGCTCGGGCCAGTCACTTGAATCGTGGTGGATCAGCAGGCCAGCGTGACCCGAGCGATCTCTCAAACACGCGGCGACCTTCGCAACACTCATCGCGCGATATCTCACTCGAGAATCCGAGCGCCCTTGGAAGCGGCCTGGAGATGCTGCGTCCGCTTCCTGTCAAGAACACGTATATACTTGCTCCGTTCCTGGGAAATGCGGACGCGCCGATACTGTTTACACTCTTTGATAAATTGTGCTTCTGAATAATTAAACAGATTCTGCACTTTGTCTCACTAATTCATCCTAATAATTTATCTCGTTCGGCAACTTAGCATGTGCAGAGTATCAGGGATTAAATATCTGAAGCACGTTCAAGTTACGGCTTGGGTTGCTCTCTCATGTGCTTGTTTGATTCCGATTCAAAAACAAATTTCTGCCGCCTCATTCACTCCGCAAAAATTATGCTAGGATGGCAACCTTCGTCCGAAGGCTTCATGCGGTTCATGAACCTGAAGATTCATGTTCCAGAAACGTTTTTTTCCTGGTGGTTGCAACTTTGACACTGAGGTTCTTGAACACGTGGCCGACACTGGGGCATTCTCCTGGATTTGCCACAGGACTTCCCCTTCGGCCTTACCCAGATCCTGGTGGCAACAGCGCTGGAACGATGCTCAACCGTTGCCTGTTTATTGCGTAAATCCTCGCCCACCTCGCTGATTCCGTGTTCGACTACGCTGCGCTGCATCGCCCCCAGGACGGTCCATCCATCTTCGTGCCGTCGGCTTCCGGCGGCTCGTGAATGACCCGGCTTGCGTGTTCCGACTGCCCTATCTAGAAAGTCAACGATGTCCATGGTCTGCCTGTCTTCATGCCGGCCGGTATTTCACAAGTCAGTCACTTCGGTGACGACAAACTGGATCATCCAATTATCGTGAAACCAAGTCCCGTTACTTCAGTCACCGAGGATGTAAAAACGCTATCAGCAGATTTCTAAATCTATGGGTAAGGCGGCAGCAGCGCTGGAACGGCGCTCAACCACTTTCTTTAAAGCGCAGCTCTTAGGCGCCCGTTTCCGGCTTGAGCGGCGTCGCCGTCGCCGTCGGTGTCGCCGTCGGCGTAATTGCGCGGTGCATGATGGGTAAATTTCCCCGCTAAATTTAGCGGAAAATTTTTCCCCGCTAAATTTAGCAGAACATTTCCCCGCTAAATTTAGCGGAAAATTTTCCCCGCTAAGTTTAGCGGAAAATTTTCCCCGCTAAATTTAGCAGAACATTTCCCCGCTCAATTTAGCGGAAAATTTTCCCCGCTAAATTTAGCAGAACATTTCCCGCTAAATTTAGCGGAAAATTTTCCCCGCTAAATTTAGCAGAAAATTTCCCCGCTAAATTTAGCGGAATATTTTTCCCGTTAAATCTAGCGGAAAGATTTCCCCGCTACATTTAGCGAAAATTTTTCCCCGTTAAATTTAGCAGAACATTTCCCCGCTAAATTTAGCGGAAAATTTTCCCCGCTAAATTTAGCAGAACATTTCCCCGCTAAATTTAGCGGAAAATTTTCCCCGCTAAATTTAGCACAAAATTTTCCCGCTACATTTAGCGGAAAATTTTCCCCGGTAAGTTTAGCGGAAAATTTTCCCGCTAAATTTAGCAAAAAATTTCCCCGCTAAATTTAGCGGAAAATTTTTTCCCGTTAAATCTAGCGGAAAGATTTCCCCGCTACATTTAGCGGAAAATTTTCCCCACTAAATTTGGTAGAAAATTTCCCCACTAAATTTAGCGGAAAATTTTGCCCGCTAAGTTTAGCGGAAAGTTTTCCCCGCTACATTTGGCGGGAAAACTTTCCCCACTCAATTTAGCGGAAAATTTTCTCACGCCCCTACCCCCTCGAGGTCACGTGACCCCCAAGCCACGTGAACCCCCCCCCCCCCCCGAGGTCACGTGAACCCCCCCCCCCGTGCCTTCCCCTCCTCCTCAAGAGCTGCGCTCTACTTCGGCGTTACAGGGAGTTGTAAACGGCTTTCATTTTTTTATTCGCAGGTATGTTACTTTAAAAACGCTTACCTTGTTCGTTCCGACAATCGTTTTTGGCTGATGTTTCCTTGCCCACATGGTTACAGACACTGTTTTGGCTTTGGTAACTTTTCTTTTGTTGGTGTCTATTCTCATCTAAACCATTTCCTCAGTCACCTTCTCTTGAATGGAGATGTCAAATCCAATCCAGGGCCGCACAAAGGAAAGATTGGTGAAGCTAACTTGGGACCAAGCACCCGGTCTAAACCTGATGTGATCCCGCACGGGAGAAGGCTGCCGATGAGAGTTGTAGCCATAGCCATGACAGGAAATACTGGTGAACACCCCGTGGTGACAACATGCTTGCTAAACTACCTGCTGGTCAACAACAACTGGCCCAGCACATTGCTGAAATTAGACTATTTCATTAGTCTCTGAACAACCGATGCAAAGTCCTCGAGTCGCGTGTGGCTGCACTTGAAGCGTCACCTACTAGGTCGGTTAATTCTGGATCATCTGATAAAAACATGTCCGCTGAACTTAAATAACTTACTGTAGTAGTAGACAGGCTTGTTTCAAGGAATAACGACTTGGATAATTTCTCTCGTAGAAATAACCTTCTCTTGCATGGTCTTTCCGAAGAAGTTGACGAAGATATTGAGGTGTTATTATCCAACGTATCACAGTTTTTCTCGGAACAACTAAAACTAAATTGCCCGTGGATTGAAAGATGTCATAGACTTGATAGACGTCATGACGATCATTCTCGTCCCGTAATTATGAAAGTAATAGATTTTCGTGCTGAAATTTAGGTCCTGAAAAATGGTTTCAAGCTTAAAGGCTCAGAAATCTGCGTATCATTTGAAGATTTCTCGTCTCACGTACGTTCAGTTCGTAAAAAAATGTGAGATGACTCTGCTTCATCTCGAAAGAAATTGCTCGAGCATCCGCTTCTGTCATGACCATGTATTTGTCAATAACATACGATATGATTGGGACAATGCCCCAATTGACGCCCCAGTTAAACGCATTGATCCCACTACTCCTAAGGGCGCCACCTCTTCCGCTAGTACTCGTTGACTCCGACGTATTTCACAAAACATTTGTGTTTTGAACGTAAATGCGAGAAGCCTGATAAACAAATTTCCAAACTTTATTTCAATCATTTGTCGCAGTGGGCTCATGTTGTGGGAGTAACGGAAACATGGCTGCGCTACGATACCGAAATAACACCCCCCAGTTTATGAGTAATGAGAGCGAATAGAAAACACAGTACAGGTGGTGGAGTTGCCCTATTTTTGCATTCTGATATCAAACTTTCTGTGAACAAGGTCCCTCTCGAGATTGAATCAGTATGGTGCAAGCTTTACCTGGAAAATAAGTCAATAGTGATTGGCGTTGCTTACCGCCCCCATGGCTCCCCTAGTGATCAAATGCACACCATATGTGACTTCATGCACTCTCACAATCTATGTTCCTCCGACCTAATTTGTATGGGAGATTTCAATTTACGAGGCATACGGTGGTCTTTATTATCGCTATCTGGTCACGATGCTTCAATAGGTAGACAATTTTTACACTTTTCTTTGTCATGTGGTCTAAAGCAATTAGTTGAGAAGGGCGCCAGAGAGACAGCAGTTTTAGATGTCGTTTTTCTTAGTTCAACCCTTCTAGAAAGTGGTTTTGAACGTGAGATCATTGATGGTATTTCGGACCATAAGGCAGTTCTTGTTTCCATCACTTGTTCGGCTCCGAATAAATGTGTTCTTTATTCTACTTTCCATGATTTTAATCGTACGGACGATGTTTCTCTTTTTGATAAATTAAGTGATTCTTTTGAAAGCTTTGAACAACTTTGTGCTGCCAGAGAAGTAAATTGCTTAGTTACGTTTTTTGAAAAATTGGTTAAAACTTGTATTCAGCGATTTGTTCCTCTTAGAACAAATAAAATGCATTTTTCGATGTCATGGTTGACACGAGAAATATTGCATCTCTCGCGTTAGGTAAACTTGGGCGTGCCAAACGTTGCAGTGATCCTGTCAATACTCAACTAATCAACAGAGCTAAAGAGGAACTTCGACTTAAAACTAATTTAGCGAAATAACTTTATTTTCATGTCACACTACCAAATTTAATCAGAAACTACTTGCGTAAATTTTTACGCCAATTTTACCCGTCAGTTTTACTGCTAAATCCTTTATAATTAATGGCGAAGCCACTAGCGACCCACTGGTCGCTGCCACTGCGTTCAGTACATACTTCCCATCAGTGTTCACAAATAATACTTTTGTAATTCCTCCTTTCACTAATAATTTACATTCACCAATTGAGGATTTAATTGTATGTGATGATGGTGTGCAAAACCGGGTTCTAAAATTAGATACAAGAAAGCCCTAGTCTTGACGACATGCCTAACGCTTTTCTAGTCCTATATTTTCTTTGAACCAGTCGTTACCTGACAGAACGTTTTCAAAATCGCTGTCAACCGCCACAGTGCCTTCGTCATTAAAACTTGCAAAAGTCCTTCCATTTTTTTAATCTAGAAGCACTCACGCGTTGTCGAACTGCAGACCAATTTCTCTAACATCTCATGTGTGCAAATATTATAACATTTCATACAAACATACCATGGTTTATCTAGAAAGTAATAACATCGTATATGATTTAAAGCATGGCTTTCGACGGGGATACAGTACCGTTTCCCAACTAACTGAATTTACTAACGATATCACACAGTCTCTCGACGTAAGTAACCAAGTGGACTCTATATATTCATAGACTTATCCCAGGCCTTCTATACGGTTCCTCACTCTGAAATTTTGCACAAGCTCCCCCCCCTCCAATATCTTACTAAACAATCATTCCCTGGTTAATTGGATAGCTAGTTTCCTTTTCGTCGCTAACAGTATGTATTTCTTAACTAGTCCAAGCCTTCTATTAATCATCTGTCATTAGGTGTCCCGCATGGCTCCGTTCTTCGTCTGCTTCTTTTTTTGCTATACAGTAATGATGTGCCTCCAACATATGGGCTCAAAAATACGTCTCTACGCTGACGACTGCGTTCTGTATAACATGATTAACTCACCCGATGATCATACTTTTCTTAGCATTTTTTTTAAGCTTCTGCACGTGGTGGAACACCTGGCAAATGAATATAAATTTCACTAAAACCGTCTTCCTGTCTTTTTCTAAAAGTTCATACCCTTCCTTGTTGACTTTTTTCAATTAATGGTTCCTCTCTGCAAAGAGTATTTCAATGCAAGTACCTTGTACTTCTCTTCACGCACGATATGTCTTGGTGAAAACATATTGACTTAACGTGTTGCAAAGCACAAAAAACTCTGGTACCGGTGGCGTACTTTACGTGTTGCCCCGCGAGATACTAAACTTCTGACATATAAAACACCAATCCGCCCTATCATCGAGTATGGTTCAATCCTTTGGAATGGATAAAAATAATCAGAACTTCACAAACTCGAGTCAATTTAAAAGAAAACAGTACGTTTCATTTTTAGTGACTATGCCAGAGAATTCTCACCCACCTCAAACCTTACCACATGAGGCCTGAGTCCACTTTCTGCGCGTCGTCGCATCGAATGTGTGAAGTTATGTATACTTTTTAACTAAATCACCTTGTTTTATCTTATTAAGTTCATATCTAAACATGTTCAGTGTCACATCTTCAAAAATCCACCACGACTTAAATATTTCACCTTCTTTTGCGCTTACCGATTAGTTCAAATAAACCTTCTTTACCCGAAAAGCTCAAATTTGGAACTCATTACCCCGAAATATTAGATTGCTAACTCCTGATGAATTTCTGTGTGCCGTTGACAGCGGTTTATGTCGGTGTTTATGTTGTTTCATGTTGTCTGCCTTTCTTTTTATCTTTATACGACGAACTCTTTTCATAGTCCCTACCCTGTAATAGCCCCAGCGGGGCTGCAGTATGTGTAAATAAAGAAAGAAATTAAATGTTTTAATATTTCAAGAAACCTCTACACACGAGCTACAAAGTTCCGTTGATTCTATAGACCAGGGAAATCCAAACCTTTCGACTTCGATGCCGGATTGGGGACCTGTCGCAGTCTTGAAGGCTGGCAAAGAAATAATTCAATATACATCAGGAAGCACTCGACAAATAAACCTGTGCAGCAAAGACTGGAACTTTCTCCCTGACACCATCGTAACTCTTAATGACCCACTTTTATTTCGTTCAAAGTACATGTTCAAAGTACATGTTTTCTGTGACCTACCTACGCAATGCTGCTGTCCAAACAATCTATGTGTACTAAGACAACTGATTAATTATTTAACTTCTTATGTAATATAATCATTCAGATGTTCTCGAGAGCTATTGAACTTTAACTTAAACTAAATCTTTAATTGCAAAACATTTGAACTACAGCAAAATTAAAAAATCAGATGAATAAGTATACTTTATTTTTTAAACGTTATGTCGCTAATTAAGACATTAGAAAATAATTGTGAGCTAGAAAATGCACCAAGCATAAATCAAAACACATAGGAGCTTTGGTATATTCACACAGGGCAGGAGACTAATGAGAATAGCAGATCTGATGATGACAATTGATAGGTGTGAAACAGGACTCTAAGCACGATATACATGGGAGCGCAAAGTAATTTTAGCATAGTTACACATGCATGGAACAAAGAAAAACGAATAGTAAGGCTTGCGATGGAAATGTAGAACAGATATTATGGAGGCAGAACCCGCGTTTTGATGCGCTTTTATCTTATTCTTTGGGATATTTTCGTTTCCGTTGTTAATGCGCGTCGCGGCGCCGTTCGTTTTTTTTTTTATTTGTGCGTGTGTTTTGCTGTTGTAGCAGCGGGCCACTGGCGGGCGTCACTGGAAAGATCGCGGGCATCTGCGGAGGCCGGAACACCTCCGCCCGCGATCGGCGAGCCTTATGCGTCTCTTCGAGGTTCGGCTCGCTCTTCCCTTGCCCCCCCCCCTCCATTTTGCAAGTTCAAATAAAAAAACTTTTAAAAAGCAGCTTGTGCTTTGTCAGCTTTGTGCCCATATACGCAAATCGGACAAGGTACTTGTTTTACAAATGGCGACTCACACTAAAGAAACATACTGATCAATCGCTTTATCAGTGGCATTTGTCGTAGCCACCGACTGAAAAGAAAAGTCATTTTCAAAAGTGCCGCACGCCTATTTCTTTTTTTTTGGCGTCTTTTGACTTAAAATGGGTGTTTTTTATGGCCCTTCGAATGTGTCCGTCTGACCATCTCTGCTATAGATGAGATATGGGGCGGTCAATACTTTAGCAAAATACTTCCACCCCTTATGTAGTATTTTAACTATTCGTATATAAATCTATAAATTCGCTTTATCAGTGGTGGCACCTTGAAATATCCTTGAAATAACACCCCTAGAGACAGGGACAGAAGTAAATAGATGCTAAGAGGACACGGCGTGCTTTCAACTGAATATTTGTTTTGAAAACACACACGCGAAACAACAAACACAAACATAAAACATATGCGCAAAAGAAAGTAAAGATAAAAAGACTACTCCCCCTAACGCATGATTGGCTTATTACGGATATACGCAAACTTTATCAGAGAGCGCCAGTGAGAGGGCGCCCTCTTCTCATCTGTATATGGTATGATAATGTGTTCCCGTATTATTTTCCATTTCCCACACCGTCTAAGCTCGAAGCAAGGACAGCAGATGAAACAAACGTGTTATGACACTATTTCACAATCAACATTTGTACAGCGGTATGAAATTCAGATCCAAAAATGTAGACGTTTTTAGGCAACTGAACATAACCGAAACCTTGAGTGACTTTCACCTTTTGTTTTTATTCGGGTAGTTTTCTGTGACTGCATAAAATGTGATCACCCGAGATATCTTCTTTCAAGTCACCAGGACGTTCTTGTCCCTAGCGAAGGCATTGTGGGCGCTTGACATTGCCAGTTTGAGTGGTCCGGTACGTCGGTGAGACATGACAAGGTCAGACAAAGAGACTGGGATATGGAGTTTGCCAAAAGTGACTTGAATGAGAGTCAAGTCAGTGTCCCTGAATTAATATGCACATATTTGTATGTGTATTTGACTATCAATCGAGACAGATACCGACATGAAAGTTCCCCAGTACAATGGGATAAGCGCTTCACTGGTGAAACGCACACGTTGCGTTTGCATCTCTAGACGTATATCAATAAAATGTTATTATTGTTTCGTTGAGTTGTATTTTGTCTTTTTGCTGGGGAGACATTGTTTTTATATGTTACAAGCAATTTGAACACATCAACTGTATGCGTCATTTTGTAGTCTCCAAACATATGCATTTAAGAGAAAACGCCGCCACAATCAATACACACAAAGTGAAAACCTGGGATTATATGGTATACATAAGTGTTCGCTATGCAACAATTTCCTGACTATGTCTAAAGTTCAGTTGCATTTTTTTATTGTTAATGCCATCCCTTTCTTTTTCACTAGCGGGAGTGCTCACAAGAAGCACCGCATTTACTCCAACAACGGCGGCCCAGTTTATGAACATCTTCGCTCAACTCTACCTCTTTACAAACTGAGAGGCCAACCAATGGAAGAAGCGCTCAAGAACGAGCCCGACAAAACAATTATTGGCATCGTATCAAAACTCTTACAACATCCACGACGCAACTTTCGAACAGAAGAGGAAAGAACACGTCGGGCACTTCGAGAAGTTGAACAATTCGTGCTTTTTCCAGCAGACAAGGGAAACACGACGGTCGCCCTAGACCGGGAGGCTTACGAGCATAAGGTTTGGGATCTTTACACCTCTACCTACAAAAAGTTCCAAAAAGACCCTACGCCACAAGTTCAGAAAAAAAGAGAGTAACATCATGGCAGAAATTTTCCAAGAAACATCCAGAATCAAAAATCCCTCACCTGTGGCTTCTCTGTGGGAATGAATATGCACCGGATTTCGATGGGCTCCCCAAGAACCATAAGCCTACCGTTCCTCTCCGGCCCATTGTAGATTTCACGACCTCACCGCTTCAAGCTCTGTCCAACTATCTTCACCGCACTCTTTCTTCTACCATTGAAAAAAAAAAAGACTTTTGAGCGCATCTCCAGCGACTATGTGGGGCACCGTTTTGCAGTTAAAGGTGAGCGCTGAGGGGAGCGTGGTATCTTTCGACGTCATTGCACTTTTTACACAAGCGTTCCGGTTCTTCTGGCATTTACCAACACAAGGAACGCCTTCGAGAAGGACAACTATTTGAAGGACATGACTAGCCTGAGCGAGGGTGAACTCTGCCGCGTCCTTGAGTTTTGCCCTAGTAGCATCTACTTCAGCTTCAAGAGGGAATTCTTCAAGCAGACAAGCAAAACTGCGATGAGTGCGTTCATTTCCATCACCAGATCAAACCTATGCATGGAAGCCATCGAGCAAACGGCACTACAGTCGTTCGCCGCAGGTCCGAATGTGTTATTGCGGTATGTAGACGACTACTTCTGTATTCAAAGAAAACAAAAAAAAAGCATTTGAAATCAACAAGTTTTTGACGCACCTCAACTTCAATGAGACGGCTATTCAGTTTTCTGTTGAACGCTAAAAAGACAGTACCTTGCCTTTTCTCGATGTGCGGATAAAAAGACAAAAGGAAGAGCTGACATTTTCTGTATACAGAAAACCGACGCGTACTGGACGCTACTTTACGTTTAACTCAAACCACCCTACCAGTCACAAGTCGTCAGTAGTCCGGACACTCTTGTCCAGGTCAAGTATTATTTCCTCGACTGAGGCTGACAGAAGAAACGAAGGTCAAACCATCTTTGCTGGCTCAAGAAGAACGACTACACGAGCAGTTATATCCACCGCACTGCCCGTCGTATGAACAGAAGTCACCATCACCTCCAGCCACAGGCCAGTACGCAGTCCCGGCCAACCACGCTCGTCATCGTTCCCTGTATGAAAGGAGCAAGTGGAGCGCTGGCAGGTGTGCTGGCTAGAAAGGGGGTCCAGATGGCCCACAAGCTAATATCAATATTTGAACGGCTTATGTCACGACCAAAAGATAGTGCCCTTAAAGAGAAAGCGCGAGGTGTTGTTTATCAGATACCATGCGCGAATTGTCCAGCCCTGTACATCGGCGAAACCAAAAACTTAAAGGGGAGGATCTGACAACACCAAAACGACGTTCGCATCTTTGACCACGAGCACAGCGCGGTTGCTGAACACTGCGACGTCGAAGACCACGGCATTGACTTTAAGAACACCCACATTCTCGACGTTGAAGCCAACTACTACCGACAGCGAGTTTCCTGGAGTCGTGGCAACATACAAACTACGCCAGAAACTTTAAATATATATCTCGGTGGTTTACCATCTGCGCACATACACGGGCTTGGATGTCTTTCCAACTCAAAAAGAAATGCACCACCATAAAAAAGACGAAAACGAAAACAGTGCCCTTCAATGGCCATCGCCACAGTCACCCCTGAAGATGAGCCGAGCAGGCATCGGAGCGTAGGGTTTCCAATTAGGGCTTGGTAGGACGTCCCCTCTTTTCTTTACTTTATATATATGAAGAAGCTCTTATAGCTTTAAGGAGATTGTACATAACTCGTTCTCTAATCAGAGCAGTCAGATTCGTCGTTAATTTTGAAATTCCTTTTACAAAGAGAATAACTATTTTTTTCAGCAGGATAGATTTTACATTAAAGTTACAGATGATGCTGTTGGCATTAGGAACTGTTTTGCATCTAAGACTCATGCAACATGTTACCCATGATAGCCGGCCCAAAATGAACATCTTTGTTGCTCCAATTGGGATGACAAATGCTCGTAAGTGTACGTACGTATATCTTGTACGTTTTGTGTACTTATACTTACGTACAAGTACACATACGCATGAATCATAAGACACGAAAAAAAATCACATTTTTGTTTCTTATGGTATGACTGTACTTTGTTTCACCTTAAGTGCGAGCGCAGCCAACGCTACACTCTTAATCTGGGGCTGGCAAACGTCACGGCCATAGCCGTGACGTTCAAAGTTTTCAGGACTTAGCCGCGAACTGATCCGGCCCCGTCAAAATAGCCGTGTACAACGTCACAGCTGCAGTTGGCCCTTCCCCTCTTTGATGGGGCGAATGGCTATATAGGTGGCTCCGTAGGCGGCCCTGTGAATTTTGGCGGCCCGTTTGTGCAGAGCCGGCAAAAACGGGCCGGCTATGATCATAGCAGCCGGAAAAAAACACTCTGCTCTCCGCTAGATGGCATCAGTTGCGGCCGCCCAGCGTGTCCCGCGGGCGCAGCCAGCAGGCACGCATGCGCATAACGAACATTTCTCTTCTCAGTGTGGAAGAACGACGTATTTTGAACGTACGAAGTACGAATCTAATCGGAAGCATCTGCGAGTGACATTTGTTTTCTTATCATGATGATGTAAGCCTATGTTAGAGTATGCGCCGAAGCCGCGGTACAGTGAGTTAGTTCTTCAGGATGCTCACGTCGAAGGATATCGAAGGAATTCGACGGGGGCGGTGTAACCACGGGGAAACATGTGAATGCGATGGCTTCACACGGCCCGCTGATCTGGCGGCACGACCACCACTTCTGAGGCAACTTGGCTGGTGCCGTTACTGCGGGCACAGTCCTCTTCAGCATAACCGACTGGGTAATTATGTAGCTCACTGGCTAATAACAGAATGGAGTCAATTGCTGAAAGAGTTCCTACCTAGTAACTTTTGTTCTCGCCAACAGAGGACAAGTGGGACCCTGTCCTGGACGATACAGGTATCTATATACAATATTGTTTGTATTCAAAGAAGCACGTTTGGATCGCCTGTTTTCATATTATTCGGATACCGGCTGGCGTCGCCGGTGGAAAGCGGAAAACAGGTTTACTTCGTTTTACCTTAGCATGGACTCATCATACCGGCTACAAGCGCGGGCTCATCGCGTTTGACGCCGGCTCGGTTGTGCAGAAGCACTCGTGGTGGGTGACAATTTTTAAAGTCAGTCGCAGCCCTTATGGTTTGCCTATGGTAAGGTGAGGCAAAGAAAGCTAGCCGGCTACGCCTCGACGGTGGACACCAGCATTTTAAGCGACAAGGTGTAAATAGTTTATAGGGGGTACTTTTCTCTCGTCGACGTGTCCGCCGAAATAGAGCACGGCGTGTACGGGGCACTCGTCAGCTTGCCGTCCGAGGTATATATTCGCGCGTCTCAGTCAACAATCGCGTTCAGCAAAGGAGGATGGACACACAAGGAACATTTATAGTAAAATTGATGATGAATGTAACATCTAGAATACACTAAATTTGCCCTTGTGCGTGCACCCTCGTTTGCTCACGCGACCGTCGACGTCGGCCGAAACGTTCTTTCTGTGTGAATGAGTTTATAAGCTTTTATTAGGCTAACTGAATTTAAGAAATGTATTCTATTAAGCAATATTTTTGAAGAAAAAAAGTCAAACTATCTGTTTTACAATATTTGACGCAGTTTAGCAAGGTCTTTACCCTGACCCGACCATACTTTCAAATTTAGTAATTACAGAAAGTAAGTTAATTATTCAAAATCTTTGACATCATACTTATCCGAACGTCAAATTTTATGAATTTTCATTTTAAACAAAACTAGCTTTTTATGTGCAACGGGTAGTTTTTGAGCAACGATTTAGCCGGCGTTTCACTACGCGTATGATATAGCCATGGACCTGAAGATCCTGGCAAGTGGACAGCTTTAGCTCCCCTTCCTGGTGGCGTCAAAATTTACTGTTTTGTTCCCACTCTTCAAGCTGCCACCGAAGCTATATGGTCTATTCATATGACGTCAGACTGTTTCTTAATGTCGAGTGACTACACACAAGCATGGCCGCCGAAAGCAAATGCGGTTATCTAATCGGCGAATTTCTTTCGCTTTCTTTTGTTTTCCGTAGAGCATATGAATAAACGTTATGTCAGTTTGTGGCCGATGACTCAGCATCTGAATAGACTCTAACGTGCAGCAAGTTACTTTCTAAAAAACCAGCTGTTTGCTAAATTTTAGAACATAATTAAGATACAAGACATGTTCTCTCTCCCTCCTTTTCTTATAATAAAATGCTGAAAATTCTTAATCGCAGCAGCATCATGCCTTGACAACAGAGGCAACTGGCCTTCGGACGTGCCGCGGAGACCCGTCTTGTGGAACGAAGCTCTGGCTGACTGCAACACACTTGGCTTGGAGAGCGCATCTGCAACTGCGGCGGGTCCTAGTTCACCAAGTGTGTCAAGTGAAAGCAGCGACCATACTTCCACCAATGTTTCAGCAAGTGACACAAGTTTTCATATACTTCTCCATTTCATTGTTTGATGGTGGTATTTATTACAACAAAGCTCCACCTGTATCTTCAGCTCTGCATCTAATTTAAACAAATAAATGGATTGCTTACCTGCGGACCCACTTTTCTTTTAGATGTTTAGAAACCATCGGCCTTGCCCTTGAAACAAATCCTGTATATTTACTTTCCCCTAAAGCACTCTGGAAGTCAATCTCTAAAGTATACAAATTGAGCTTGGTAATGCTTTTCCAATATATTTTGCGACTCAAAAATAAAGTTGCGACGTGACTATGTGCATGACGTCTCACTAGAAGACGTCAGGCTCAGTGCCACGTCACAGCTTTATTTTTTCGGTGAAAATTTACTGTACTTCTCATTCCCCTGACTTTCTTCGTGGATCACAGTCCTGGACCGTCCGAGATACTCTGCGGGGGAGTGGACGACGGGACGTTTTCATAGCCAGCAGAAAGCGGGCCACCTAGTAGACGGGCCAGCTAGAAAACGGGCCAGTTAGAAAACGGGCCAGCTACAAAACGGGCCAGCGAGAAAACGGGCCAGCTAAAAAACGGGCCGGCAAGATCCAACTTGTCACGGCAAATTTTGGGGCCACCTAAAAGGGACGGCAAACGGGCTTGCAATTTTAGGTGGCCCCAAAATTTGCCGTGACAAGTTGGATCTCATTTGTCACGGCTATAGGTGGCTTCCTAGGTGGCCCCAGATTAAGAGTGTACGAGCCAATGGGACTGATGGGACAAGAAGAAGCGCAGCAACATCATGGCCTTTGTGATATTCTACGTGTTCTATCGTCTGCTATAGTCCGTCGCAACTCAAGAAGGTAAGGCGAGGGAAAGGAAGGCCGGGAAGCGAGGAAGCAGACGGAACGCTGAAGAGGAGAGGGGAAAACCTCCTCCCCTCTCTTAGGGTTCACTACGGTTGATCGAGCGCCCTTTCATCGAAACACAAGGGCAAGTTGTATAGAAGCTCGATTTGGAGAAAGCGAAGCCTCAATTTAAACAAACGTTGTGTATCAAAATGGGGACGCTGTTTAGCGAATCTGTTCGGTCGGCGTAAACAAACCTTGAAGCTGCTAAAGGCTACCGCGTGATTCACTGAGACGTGTTTATACAAACCTTGCCCCCCCCCCCCCCGCTCCCCTCCCCTCCCTCTCTCTCCCCCGTACACCACGTGAGACACAAGAATGTTTTGCGTCGCTCAACCAACGAGCACCCGTCTCGCTAGTTTCTATAAAATCGAGTTCGCTAAAAAAAAAGGCTCGTCGCCCTTTTCTCTAAATTGAGTTTCCCTATGAAAGGGTTCTATGAACGGGGGTCTCTAAACCAACGTTCGCTAAAATGAGCTTCGGTAAATGGATGCATCCGCGTCTGCTAAACCAGTTCAGCATTTGTAAATTCCTGGTGACTTGGGGTCTTTAGTTCGAGCCTTTGACTTCGCTCGAACTTTCAATAAATCGAAGTATAACCAGATTTGGATTGTGCGTTGAGAAAAAGAAAATAACAACGAAGTATCTCTGGTCAGCCGGCAGTTCATTTGGCTCTTTACATATGAATGACATATGACCCGAATTTTAGATATTATTTTTGTTGCACAGTACACACATCCTTATCAATGAGGGTATTATTCAATATCAGAGCAAGAAGGAAATAAAGTAACCCAGCCACGCGAACTTCTCGTTATCAATTTTTGAATCGGCCCGAGCAGTCCAAAGCTCCCTTTAAGCTCTTTTGTAATAGGCGATGAGGGGCAACGCTTCACGGCCATCGGACCTTGTCCGGCGGCAATCGCATACTGTCCTTGTGGACTCGAAAACGGTTGGATTATCACAAAGGGGTCTCTATTTTTCCTCCGTTTCGAGGCGTTGATGGTGTATATATTTCAGTTTGCAGATTTACGCGATAAAAAGGACTTTTTTACGACCGCGATGAGAGTCTAATCAATGTTCGAACTTCGAAGCCATTTCAAATAGACGCCATTTCGAAAAGAATTTCTTTCGGAGTATAAGTTCGCGGTCAGATAGAGCACATGTCAAACGGAAGTATTACGTAATGTACGGTGCCTGAAACGCTTCTTTGACTGGCATGATTACCGTCCTATCCCACTCATATATATATATATATACATAACAACACTGATCCGAACTGGTCACAAATGATGTCAAAAAAGCCGGCGTGGCAGGTTGTATGATGTCGCGATCCTGAAGGTTGGTGCTGGAAGTTCCGGTAAGAAGTACAAGAGAACGCGAGTGTCGCTGTCGTCGCGTAGGGCAAACTTCGGGCTGTTGGAGCTTCCGTGGGCTGTCAAGCTGGAGAGTGACCTCAATCAATCAATCAATCAATCAATCAATCAATCAATCAATCAATCAATCAATCAATCAATCAATCAATCAATCAATCAATCAATCAATCAATCAATCAATCAATCAATCAATCAATCAATCAATCAATCAATCAATCAATCAATCAATCAATTCATTTTTTCAAGACAAATACAAATTCGACTTGAACGGTCCGCTGGCACAAAAGGCAAACAAGTTGCCTGACGAGGTGCCAGCGGCCGGTAAGGACGGCAAAATCCAGCGGCAATTACAAAAAGAACAAAACAAAAAAAGAATCCGGGCATGCAGAAACCTACAGCAACACAATATCGTAATAACACTCGGACATCATACAGAGCAGGAGTTTCCCACAGTTACTGCCGCTGATGTAACACCAGCAGGATCGCGGTCGGCGACATGCCACTTCTATGACGTCCTCAGATGGAAACCAAAACATGTTTAGGACGCGGCAAGCACACCAGTCTGAGGCGCGTTTCAGGCACCACATATGCAAAGTCCGGTCATGCTGGAAGCAGACTCAGCGGTCACCGATTCCCCGAGGCTTAATTATTCGAGCTTTCAAAATATTGTTAGTCAAAAAACAAAATCATTTAATATCTGAAAACGTGATTGGCTGGTTTCTCCAAAAAACGACCAATTCCAGTTTACTTTGGTAAATGCTGGCGAATGAGCTTGCTTTGGTTGGTAAACTGTAGAAAGTTTAGGAGCTATGTTGTAATACAGTTTTTCTTGCCTTAGGAACTATTCTTCACGTAGTGAGGCACGTCGGAAACAGGTACAGGTTTCCTAAAACAATAAATACGTCAAAGGGTTCAACTGGATAACCTAGGACGAAAAATCCCTAGGGAATTTTGATTTCTTTGCACACTAAATCGCGTTGTTAGATTCCTTGAAAAATTTGAAAATGGCGCTACCAATACACATAAAATGTTGGGCAAAGAAAGAATAAGTAGGAGGGTGAATGCTCAGCAGGTTTCTATTTTTTGTTAGGAGGAAAGAGTCCCAATGAAAATTAAAAAAAGAATCGAGATAATAAATTTAATCTCATGTCGCTATTTCTGGTACAATAAAACGCAGAAGGATCCTGTGGCTCATTTGAATCAATCAATAAATCAACGGTTCTATTAGCGTAAATGCATACTACAATTTACTGTAAGACCCTCTGGCCTTGTCGCCAATTTGGCTAGTCTCGGCTCGTTTTAATAATAGTCAAACACGACGACAAGCGCTGATATTGAAAACACTGAGAGTGCGTTCAAATCAAAAAAATATTCAGTCTTTTGCAACTGGAAGACTTAAGTAGCGGAGACACCTTTCGCTATACCTCAAGCCGTTGGTCGAAATCCCTTATGATGTTATGGCTGATATTAATGTGCCGTATGAAGCAATATATAGGTTTTGCTGGTGACTGTATGCACTTGGCTACACTATCGTGGCTGACAGCTTAACAAAACGCAACACGCCCAAGAGTGTCCCAAGCATCATATTATCATTCTGCAGCCAGTGAAATACTCCGGCATTATATGATAAGTACGGCAGAGAACGTATCACAAAAGTGAGAAGCGAGAACACAACAAGCCGCTCTCTGGTTTTCTTACATTCTAAAAAAGATTACTAGTTTATTTTTTTGCAGAACACGGAGGCAGCCAATCACAGCGAGCAATAAAAGGCTCCCAGCAAATGACAAAGCTCAAAATAAGACTATACAAAAACAAAAAGCGATGTACAAATGGACAATAAGTGTGACGTTTTACTTGCTCGTTGTCGACCCTGCGCACATTGCATAGTCAGATGCAATCGCATCATTTTCGTCATATGCTGGGATGCTTCTATTGCTCGCCAGAATTGGTTCAATTGGGTTGCTTTGTGTTCTACGGGAAAGTAAATGAATAGACATTTTTCAGAGTGTGCGTTCTTTTAATAACATTTATAAAACAGCAAAGCATTCTTACATAAACAATGTCCGAACTAATTCGGAGGCGAACATAAAGATATAGAAAATAGATAGAAGCCGTTTTAACCTTTCACGAGGTACATGATTTATGAGTAAAAATTGAGAATAGTCGAGTCGTGGGAAAATACATCTATGTATGTCGCAATGGACACGAGATATCGTGAGCAAACTTAAAATGCAGCCGCATGTACAGCTACTTAGCACGGAAAGGTCGTGGCATTAGTATGCTTCGTTCTTGCTTGCCTAAGTGTTCGCGTCCACCTAGAATATTGTACTGGTCTTGGTGGCAGCCAGGAGCTACTCTTTTACACACGCTCTCGCTGTCCGGACCACTTTGGTCACTGCATATCCGTGAAAACAATTAAGCGATAACCACGCCGACTCCCAAACAGCGTCAAACTCAAAATAATAAAATATATTGTTCTTAATATTACTAATAATATTATTATTATTTGGTAAAAAAACGCTCCGGTGGCATCGTTATTTGTCAATGGAGCACTAGAGCAGATTTTTCCTTTCATATTACTAAGAAGCAAACTCAATCTTTGCTTCCTAAGCATCCAGAAACACCCTATAATTATAGTCGTGTCTGTACATTTCTCTTGTTGAAAATTATACCGAACATGGCGACACACCCCTTCTTCTGAAATACATATCTCAGAAAAAAAAAGAAGAAAAAAAGCGTTACGTTGTTAGGTCGCGCTTTTATTTGAAAAAGAAAGACCATGAATGATATTGATTTTGAGGTTTCTGAGATTCCTATGATGCGTACATTAGGTAGATAGAGTATGCGCCATCAAAAGACGATATATTATCCACTCTAGTGCCTATCTTGATTTGCAGCGATGAGCTCTTCGAACGATCCACCGGTCAGTAGAAGCGCGCGCACTTTATAGACCATATGTGGTTCGTAAGTTGTGACCCGAAAAACCTCCGTGGTTAGGTATAATTTCAAAACAGCGACGAACGGAATCAGCCTTTCCCTCTAAGTATCAAATAAAATTGATATTTGAATGGTACAAAAGAAAGGGAAAAAAGTGTTTTTTTTCCTCTTTGAGGCCGTGAACTCGATTTTCCTGCGCAGCAATGCAGTGTCTGTGGCTCGTGTATTCTAATTTTTTCAGCCCCACCACGAGGATATATTGCGGGTTGTCGCGATCTGGATGGCCTATAGCCCTTCGCGACGTAATTTATTGTCAGCGTTTTTGAATCCCGCCACAGTGTTGCAAACTGACTCTTCGGTTCGATTCATAAAGTACAGAACTCTCGTGCTCACCTTGGAAGTCTGCTTATAATACAGGGGTAACCTTCTATACACCCCTTCTTCTTTCGTGAAAGGAGCGAACACTCGTCATTTCGTTAGTACTGCACTAGTCTTCCCTCAAGGAACGTTAGAGGGAAGCTCCAGTTATATTTTGATAGACACTTGATTTGTCTCAAAATTGGTTAAATACATTATAATACACATTTGAATCAGTATCCCAAATTACAAGTCGTGCTTTATTCGCGAAGGTATTGAAGTTTAAAATTCGGTCTAAGAGGCTAGGAGGCTCTTCTAGTAATACTGAAAAAGTGACGTCAAAGGCTGTGATATCGCTGCAGTGCAGCTTGTTCGTGACGGGTTACAAGAAGATCCGAAGGTGTAGAATAAATTCTGAAAAAACTCGCGCCAGAATATCTTTTTAAACATGCAACATACCGTGTTTTTAAATATACGGCTTAACTTGCATGTTCAGCAAGTGACGTCATCCCATTGGAGAGCGCGGAAAAGTTGGAGAGTTGGTCTTGGCATAAATTTCATTTGCCGTGTTATCATTAGCTATTTTGCATTTAGAAATATTGAATGGCCTACCGAGAAGAGTGAAGCCTAAGTAGTCCGAAAATGCGTTTAGTTTGGGTAGTTTGAAAACAGCCGGAGCTCTCCCTTAAGTGTCTGTTAGATACTCCAGCCCACCGCGGCGTGTTCGCGCATCATGCAGATATAACGGAAGACGCCAGTGGTGCTTTCAAATAGCAGTTGTTGTTTTCCGCATCAACCCACGTCAACATCTCCGTTACCATGATCTGCTCCTGCCCTGAACGCATCGTATTTATAGCAAAACGAATTAATTAGCGCACTGACCAGCGTTCGAGTGCAGGCGCACGGGAAATCCCAGAGAATCGAAATCCTCGTCTCTTCCGCCATCTTGGCACTGCTGCCTCGCCATCTATCATTTACAAAAGGGCACAGCCATTTTGAATGTCGTCACTTCTGGTATGTGGTAAAACATCGTTTTGATTTCTCCAAGCCACTGGAAGTCTTTACGAAAAATGTGTGGTTGTACACACATTCTTCTTTTGCCTCACCTATATTTTCTCGCATATTCCAGGTTAAAACGGTTTACTATTTTTTTTGTTCCGCATATCAGATATAAAATTCCCGTAACTGAGAACGATAGTAACAGAAAACGTCTATAAGGCTTTAAAGTAGCGAATATGCGAGGAGATGGAAATAAAAGGGGCGCTTTGTCCGGCATGGTTTTCCACTGAGCTTTGTGTCTATCCATCACGAAGCCTTTGCATTTAATTCTTTACGTTATCCACCTCAATCAATCATTCAAGCGTGGTGCACAAACTGGATACCATAGCTGCGTCAGTGTTCGAATCTTAGTCCCATTCCATTGGTGCTTCACTGATCTAACACGAGCCCCAGCCGAAAGGAACAACACCTATTTGTTACGTTACGAAGCTTACGTACACTTACGTCGATATGCGACAGTTAAATTCGCAACCAGTTAAAGGAATAGCTTGGCACGCGGTATACGAATCACGGATTTCGCAGTGACTAGCGTCCGAATCTGTACGCAGACTGTTTATTTTTATGATGCATAAGCTGTGTGACCCAGTCTTAAGGAAATTGTACTGTTTGAAACACAAACAAATAAAATGATAATTATATTGTTGTCCCCATGAGTGTAGTTCTTAACTAAGCCCCAAGGGAACCATGGTTGCGTCTCCCCAGTAGGTTCGAGTTTTGTGACTTGTGTGGTTGAACTATTTCGGGATTCCTCGTACTTTGCAATGACGCGAGTTTTTTTTCTTTTTTTTTTTTAGAAGCATTCCCATTTAACAGTTTACCGCGTTCTAGAACACACACGAAACTTCGTAGGGTAGCGCTATATATATTGTGTAACTATATTTTGACCCTCATAGCGTATGGTCTAGTGACCGGAAACCATAGCGAACTCTTTCTGTTTTGGTTCCTCTAAAAACAGATCCTTACGTCACGTGGCGCGGACAGTTTTTTGGTGCTTGGAGCATGTCCTTAACAGGACATAGCTGACTAAAAAGAACCGCAAGAAGGCTAAGCGCACTTCTTTTTAGAGTTTCGGTGTATATTTCTTCACGAAAAGAGCACACTTCGCAGTACAGCCTCTAGCTTTTTTTAACAATATCGCGCGAACGCCGAGCGGCCGGTAAATCAGTGCCTTACCGCGACGTGAAAGAGCATGTTCAGCGAGACTACGCGCTGAGCGGACGGCAGTAAACGCACAATCTGGGCCGCCAATCGGCTTCGGTGTCCTCCCTTTACGTTTACTATATTACTCTATGAGGCACACGCCTAGCCTATAGCTGACTTGCTGTTCCACGCCGCGATAAGGCGCTGATTACTGGCCGGTCGGTGTTCGCTCGATATTGTTAAAAAGAACCTGGAGTCTGTACCTAGGCTTCATATGCGAGTTGAAACTGAGAAAGAGAAAGCGAGAAAGAGAGAGAAATACGAGGAGACGATAGCGCGCGGGGACGCCACAACTTCGAGTTGACTGGAATGATTAGCGGGTAGACACAAAACTGAATGTATTTGTCTCCACTCACAGCTCGAACCCGTTCGAAGGCGAAAGCCGAACGCTGGACGCCGGCGTTTGGCATTCGAATCCTTTAAAAAATTTCATTCCAAACCATAGCTTCCTATATAATGACAAAGCCTGGCAGATCCCCACGAGAAGCGGCCGACAATGGATGAAAGGAGAGCCACGTGACTGGCGCCCCCTGCGGCGAGACGCCCTGTCGCATCGGTTTCTCCCGATCGAACAAGTGTGTTTCGGGTCCTCGCCGCTGCAAAAGCTGTGCGTCGATGCCCAGGTTCCCCGAGAAATGGCTCTTTGATGCTCTGTGCTACCAGATTTTCGCGCTCCAAATCTGCTACCGGGCACTCTATGGCTCCGTCGTCGAACTGCCAGGCTTTGTGAGCACGGAGGAGGCTTTGTCCAAACACATCTTCTGTTTGTTTGTTTTTTAGATGCAGATTGCATACATTCGAGTAGCACGACGTCGCATTCGGTGTCTGGCCGTCTCGTCGGACAGCGAAAATCTACAATCAGCGGGGACTTCATGAAATAAACCGTTACTGACTTTTTTCCATTCGTCCGACTTATATCGGGAATCACAAAAGTAGGTCATTTCAAGAAATCTCCACTTCAAAATCACGCAAATCAGATCGAACGCTGAACGCAAAACAGACCACAGTAAATGACGCAGACCCTGGTCAGACCCTGTTAACACAACGCCCTCACGCGGTCGCCACGATCCAGCGTGTGAAAATAATTTGCGTGACGGCCTCGGGGGCTGTTTTGTCAGGCACTGAAGGTGTAGAATGCTCTAACCGCACTAGTTTAAATACGACGTCTAACATACTCATATCCTGGACCAGTGTCTCTATCCGCGACCCATTCCTCATACAACACGCCCCGCACTTTTAACAAGCGTATTTCATATATCGCCGAGGTTGACTGTTTTTAAGTGGCAAAGTGAACACGATAGAATTATTTTGTTTTGGAGCCATGCATATTAAGCCAGTTTTAGAAATGAGGATTGCAAATCCCCTGAGGTTCCAAAGCTACCATATTCTAATCTCCTACCTTTTGGGCATGACGTTCTTGGAGTTCGGGCTATTTTTTTAGCGCTTGCCAATGGGATTCGTGGCCATCAGAGAGACTGAGCATATCTCACATATTCCACAAAAAGATTCTTGTGCCTTTGTGCTATGTTCTTTTATTTTTCTTTTATTCGAAAATTTGAGCACATATTTTGAGTTCGGTTCAAAAGCAAATGTTTGCCAAGATATATAGCCCTAGCTCATGCATCGTTTCTGCCTACAATAACTTTGCTAGCCTCGAAAAAAAAAAAGAAGAAAAAGCAATTCTTACACTTGGAAATTACTTGCGCTAGAAAAAAAAATAAAGCGAACGACATTAAGAAACACAAGAAAAAGGCGGTCAACCAGCTCGCGGCTCTGGCAAGGAACTGCACATTTTCAGATGCTTCCCGGGCGGTTGTCCTCGAGTACGGAGACGGCCCATTAGCAATTCCTTCTCCGAGCGGGATGAGTGCCTTAATCCTTTCTCGTTGGCACGCTTGGCTCCCTTCGGGCATTCCGCCGTCGCCACCACAATCGCGCCGAGACACCTTTTATCTGCGGAGGCCTGTCCTTCCGTCGACTCGTGGCTTCGGACGCCCGCTGGCCACGCGCGCTTCAACCGGACCAGTTTTCTTCTTTTTATTTTTTTTTTCGGAAAGGATTCTGCGCGGCGGCCGTTCAGTTCGGCCTTTACACCGCTCTGCCTTCCTCGTTTCTATTATTTTCTCATTTCCTCTGAGGACGATCCGCTTTTGAAGTTCTAACAAGGACGGCGATGAAAAAGACCACATTGTTGTTTGGCGAGTTTTGTATAATTTAGATCAAAGGAAAAAGAGAAAGTTATACATTCGGAGACTTATTTTAGCTGTCTTTGTTTAGGACTCTAACCGCTCATTCACATTGGAAGTGGATCCGCGTTCGCAAAGCGGTTGCGAAGGCGGTTGTATAAAGATCCAGTACAATTTCATGTGCACTCGATGACATCAAGTGCGAGTGAAATTGTACTCGATCTTTGTACAACCGCGTTAGCAACCGCTTTGCGAGCGCGGATCCGCTTCCAGTGTGAATGAGTGGTAAGGTGGAAATGATAGACGCATAATAATATATTGTTTCGAGCGAATGTTGTTAAATACGTTCGCTATGAATTCTGGCTTCGCTGGTGATTCAAGCCGCATGCATAACACAATATGAACTATAAAATTTGCAGAACGTTGGTGCAGTGAAGATTTGCGTTCGTCTTTATCACATTAAAAATATCCGCAAACAATTAATATGATTTTATGGCTCTGATTACCTCTCTCGTTACTTGTCTGCTAGTAAAACAGTTATTTTTCGAGGCACAAGTTTGAGCTCTGTATTTCTAGAAGAACAAGGAAGGTAGACGCTCGTGGATCAACAATGATGAGGTTTATCAACGCTGCGAATTTGTTACGCCTTAGAATCCCAACGTTGGCAAAGCAATTACAGGTAACTCGTTTATATATATATATCCAGTCACCACGCCCCACATAGAGCGCGAGTCGCGGGAGTTTTGATAGAACTTCACTGAAAAGCTCGCGCTATTAGCGAAGAATTTTAGACAAGTTCTCTTTTCTTTCTACCTACCAGCTTTGGCCCGGTGGTAGTAGTAGGCTTCGGCAAGGTGGCGCCTTCGCTATTTTACGAGACTGTACACGAGCTTTTTTGATTAATTAAGAAAGGGTAATTTCTGCGTGCTCAAATTGCAGGAAGCCGAGTACTCCGCGCTATCGGCATGCTATACATATAGAAGACTCGGAGCGGTGCCTCATAGCTTTGCAAGCACTTGTATGCAAACCATACGGAATGCCGTCCCAAAAAATCAATTTATTCGTTCATAGGTGAGCCATTGCATTCAATCTCAATCATCGTTTTGGCTTCCTTAAAACGAGAAATTTTATTTGGTACACTCCGTTCCAGGCTGTGTATTGAAGATGCATAGTTCCCCCTTTTTATGCTACGTGTGTTGTAAAGATGCATGCTTTCCCCTTTCTATGCTACGTGCATGATGACCATAGCCTCCTCTATACTCACAAAGCCTGGCAGTTCGACGACAGAGCCATAGAATGCCTCGTTGCAGATTTGAAGCGCGAGGATATTGTAGACTCTATTTAACCTTATGATGTACCACAGGAAAGGCTACAAGCGCGAGCTCCTTGCTCTAGGGCACATCTCGGGGGCACAAGCTTCTCGTGCATTAAAGGGCCCTGCAAGGACTTTTTTACTGATTTTTATTTTGCACTGAACCTGAGCGCACTGAACGAAGTAACTTAGTGAAACTTTTCTTTTCTTGAAATTCGCTTTATTTTAAAAGTTATAGGCAAATTAAAATTAGAAAAACAGGCAAAAATAATTTCCCTCATGACGTCCTTGGTTGCTTGAGTGGCCGTGAACTAGAGGAGGGGTAGTGGGCTCATCGAGCGCTCACGGCTGCCGCACTCCGTGTCGACGGCGCGAGAGGGTGCTACTAAAGCATGTTCTGGATAGGCTGTATGCAGCGGGCAGCCAGAGCGGCTCTCATTGCATTTGCTGCGCGATTAAACACTAATTCGGCATAACACTTCATTGGCCACAAACGACAGCAAACACAGGGTAAAGATCAGTTCAGAACGGGAGCCACTTCGCGCTGCCATACCGCGAAACGGCCAAACCGCAAGACAAAGCTTCTCGCCGAAGGCCTTCGGAACGCTCGGAGCCGGTCGGATCCTCCTCCATACGACCGCAGCGCCGCGTCATCCGGACCTTTCCGTGTCGGTGCCTGATCCCACTACTCCCTTCTAGTATGCGCCGCCTTTACCACCTCTTGGTGGCGGATATGTCGACGGGTCATTTCTTGTTTCCGTACTTCATGAACTGCATTCGTTTCTTTTCTGATCTAGAATAGTGAACAAAAACTACTTTTATAAATAATTGAAACGGTTCGCGCCACTTATATTTCGTATTTCGACTAAAAAGAAGCTTTTAGCGGCTCTGACCAGTAGTAAGCCCAGGACCAAAGACGTCACATTTTGCGCGCTTTCGGTACCGCGGGTCGCCCTCGTCGGTGGAGGATATTTCCGCGTCGTCCGGTTAGAATATGACGCACTGATATTTAGTTACTCTCTCCGTGTCCGCTGGCTTGCCCGAACTTCAAGAGACGTGGAAACCGCAAAAAAGGTAGACGCTTAAATATTATTGCAGGGCCCCTTTAAAGGGACACTGACAGGGTATTTATGCTCCACGAGGTTTTTAGTTGAACGTGACATTAGAGAGCCCAACCACCCAGAACAGAATTTGCGGCTCGAAATTCGGTTTCTTTCCGCCCGAAAACCGCCGATCGAGAACTGGCCGGTTTGAGTCGCGCTCACTCTCTTTTTGTGGTCACGGGCCGTTTTCTAAGGTATCGACGTGACCACCAAATTTAATCGAAGTCGTGGGTCATTGAAGGCACACAGTCAATATTAAAAATAGAAAAAAAAATAGAAAACCCATTTTTTTGTGGCTTCCAAAAAGCTGCAAATACGTTTATTGAAAAAAAAAAGGTAGCACAGACAACCAGAAGCATTCTGTGCGTTCACTGCATAATTCTCAATATGGCGTAGTTTCGCGTATCGTGGAACTAGCGGATGGCAGCGGACGACGGGCGTTGGACCTCTACACCAGAACTGTCGTTCACGGTACCGGCGAATTCTGTCTTCCTTCGAAAGAGAAATTTCGGACCGATCAAAAGAACTGATACTCATCCCGTACGACACGCCCGACCAGCGAGCCGATTGCACGAAGACGTCGCCGAGCCGTCGTCCCTTCTCGTGGTTGAAGAGACCGCTTGCTCAAATGTCAAGCACGAAGTGCGTACTTCGAGTTGAATACGCACGCGTACGGTTTCTTTACGAGGTGCGAATGTGGCCTATGCGTGGTGCCGCCCGACTTCAAGCCGGGAGTGCATGTATTGAAGGGAAATAGGCAGCAAACTTGCCGACATACAGTATACCCGCTTCATTACTACGCCTGATAGAGTTCCTTCAGTAGCTCAGGCGAAAGACGTCCACTTCACACGCAGAGGGCACGGGTTCGATCCCAGGTGTGGGTGTACCTTTTTTTTATCAGACATTTTTCGATGTTTATATTTCTTTCTTTACAATTATCACCGAAAAAAACAACTGTTGTGGACGATACGTCGCTGAACTAAATGGTATGGGATTCCATTTTTGACACCTGGGAACTCAATGTAGTCACTTTCCACAAAATGCGAAGGAGCATATGAATCGGGTAGCGTCCGCTTTCCGAGCTTCGCGTAACTGTTCTACAGGAATTGCAGCCAGCCATTGATCCCGACCCGTTGATCTTTCGGGATCTGGTGCACTCTGCCGCACAATGCCACTTTCAGATGCAGGACATGTGAGGCAACTCTTCACGCAACATCTTGGGAGTATTCTTTTCGGAGCCGATCACGGGAATTCACCACGGCACTCGGGTACTAACTGCTAACTGCCAACACTTAAATGTACAAAACAACTCATCTTGAAGTACAGGACAGCGAGCGGAACAAACTTAACTGCAAAGGAATCCGGAAACGAACGAACGCATTTCGTCTGCTACGTGCGAAGAGGAAAAAGAAAAAAAAAAACCCCGCACGGTTGGGTGTATTCACGTGACTTCCGCCACTCGCACTATCCTCTCCACTTCTGCGTGCGGTGAGGGAGTTTCGGTTTCGGTTTCGAGGAGTTGCGTTTTTTAGCTTTATTAAAAAAAATACCTGACTCTGTAGCAAAATATTAATTGGGTAGTATTCCGACACCATAATAAATCGCCTGACAAAAAATGAAAAAAAATTTTGAGGGGTGTCAGTGTCCTTTTAAGGGCAGCTGCAAACGCTATGAGCTCGCGCTCCTAGGCTTCGCTGCGGTACTACGTAAGGCAAAACGGAGTGTAGCACAGAGCATCAAAGAGCCATTGCTCGGAAAATCTGAACGTCAGCGCACAGCTTCTGCAGCGGCGAGGACCCGAAACACACTTGTTCACTCTGGAGAAGTATGTTTCGGCGTCTCGCCGCAGCGGAGCGCCAGTCACGTGGCTCTCCTCTCATCCGTTGTCTGCCGCCGCTCCACCTCTTCCATTTCGGCGACCGCTTCTCGAGGCGATCTGCCAGGTTTTATCAGCATAAAGGAGGCTATGGTGATGACTGGCAAGGAGTAGTGAGAACGACAGGGACAGGGCGTCGCATTAATGTACATTTTTATTTCTCGATTGGCTCATCAGCTCGCAACACATGAGCACGCATAACCTGCATTCACGTAAATGCGTGCCAAACTCACGCATACATATCTGCAAACCCAGAACGGCACATCGAGAAACCCTTAAGGGGCAGCCCATGAGGATAATGTCACGAGGGTAATCGCATGATTCCCTTTAAATCAGACCGTAACCGCCGACATGATCAGATTGAGCCGATTAAGCAACACTGAATGCGCACCGTCAAGATGCACATCGCTTTTGTGCGAGTTCTATCACGAATGAACAAATCACGCACGGTCAATGCCCCGTGATTCTGCATTTGTGTTTATGCGTGATTGGTCTAGCCGGTGATAACAAACCCACGAAGGATGGATGGATGGATGTTAATAGGGGGTTTTAGTATAGCGCATGCTAAGGTTTGGCGTACGCAAAGAGCGTCGTCGCCACTGCGCGTGCGCCGAACCCTATAACCACGTTTTGCGCTTTGCGTGCGCTACTTTAGCGTACGCTATTTCTCGAAATATCGGGCGTACGCAAAGAGTCTTTGCGCTCCCCAAGGAGGATTCGTGATGAGAAGTTGGGTAGGGCCAAGACAAGCGCAGTTAAAAAATGGCGGATCTCAGGACCATATATGGCTTCGGCTGCGGCCGCTTTGGCGGCGACGTAAGCGCGACGTCGGCGGCATCCCTGCCACTGCGATTTTCAATACGAGACGACATTGCACTCGGTTTGGAAAACCCAGTAAGGTAGGCAATGGTCACCGGCATCTGAATGCTTGCGACGCGCGTACATTTCTCGGCGAAGGTACGGTGCGCGAAGGTCAGTATACAGGAGACCTCTCTTGCCAAAGCGACGCAAGCGGACACGCCTGGTCGACCGCTCGCGTCGCAACCTCACGTTTAAACAGATCTAAAACGTTACTCTGGACCAAACAACTTTTTTTTCTCAAGTTACAGCATTTCGTGTGTGAAATAAAAATTGTTACTGTATCTTGGTGGCGTTGCAAGCGCGAGATGCTTGGGCTTTTGCGTCGCGGTGGAGAAACGCTTTTCTAAAACTCTCTTTTGTAGGTGCGCTAACGCAAGCGCTAAATTTAGCGCTAGCGTGCGCTAAAATTGCGTACGTTATTCTCAAACTCTCTAATGGCTATACCCCTTGCAACGAGCGGTAGCTTGCGCCACCTATCCTAAGTCTAAAAAGACAAGCATATGATTCCTCCCACCCTTCTTAGCCAATTTTCTCCCCTAACTCTCACCAGGCAGTGTGGGATATCACCAGGGCGCAGTGGCAATGCACTTTTAATGCTGCTCAATTCTGTGCACCAGATCGTAGCGCTATCAGCGGTCGGACTCGGTCAACCGGAGTGTATGGACACACCGGTTAAGAGCTGCGCTCCCCCCCCCCCCCCCGCTTTCCAAAGACAATTATGGCGTAAGCGTTCACAGACTCGCATGTTAGCATGCCGAATGGACGTCGAACTACCGACGTACGCCGCCTATTCGGCGAACGGTTCGTCGACGATACGCCGCGGCACGCTCGTCTTTCGCGCGGCGTCGACAGCCATTTTTGGGACGCCGCGCGCACAGCGAACGTGCCGTCGGGCAAAAAGTGTCACTTGTTCCCCGCTTACTCGCTCCATTGTGTCCGCCCCTTGACACGTTTATTTGGAAAATAAAGCTAAATACGCAACGACGGTTGCTAACTTACGGTCGTGTCCCGTAACCTAAAGTCACTGGATCCCGTGAAAGTAGCGCCATTGCCTTACACGCCTGCTAGAAGGGTACAAACAGGTAAAAAGCCTCGCGAAGCAATTTGTTGATTGGTATCGGTTGCTGCGTCAATTGCCTTTCCGGTCCTTTCGAATATTCCGAAGCTTCGAAAGGGTCGTTCTACACCGACCGCATCAAGATCGCGATGGAGCGTCAGTGTACTGAACGTTCATCTTCAATGTAAGCGTCTTTAGCACTGTATGTACAACCAACTCAACAAACTGGCTTATCTCTATGGATATCTTATATTAATTTCGTTCTCCGTGCCTATTTTATGCGAGGAAAATTATCTTCCAATGCCGCCAAAAACCGTTGCCTCAAGTTCTGGCGGTGCGGAGATGAGCATTCGTCTTCTGGGTGCGTGGATAACAAAATCTTCGGTTATAAATGTATCGCCTTTGTAAAGCAACCTGTCACCACGAATTTGGAACGGCTCACCAAAACCGTAGAGCTCAAGGAGAAACTATACACATTCCATAGACCAAATATGGCAGCCATACGAGGACCTTGGCTTTACTTTCTGCGGATCCAGTGACTCTACCGTAACCCACACAACCCAATGCGTTGAGAGAGCGCAATTTTTCGCCTCTTGCCAAAATTTAAACCCTTCCGTTTTGAGCGCAAATGGCGATGATGCACGTTATGTCGACACTCGGCACATTGCGAATGCACACTTTGACCCGGTAACCTCCCGTCCTGCCGGTCCGCGTGTTCTCCGCGATTCGGGTGGCGAACAACAGAGCCGATCACGAGCTACCCAAAAAAATCCATCACTCCGCGGCCATTGTGAATCAGCCGCTCTCACGCCATACAAGCTCATCCGTCTTCGGTCCGCGTGATTTGTTATCTTCCTGTTCGCCGCGAAACGAGCTTTCGATATATAGCGTAACGTCAGAGGTCAGCTCGCTTCTGATTAAGAAAGCCAAGATGTAGAGTAATCCGGAGGTCACCGCCTTTTCGGCCGGCTCCTGGAGTTGGGAGCAGAGCTGGCGGTGGCTCGCAGCGGGTCAACATTTGGGTCAACACTCGCCCCATCGAGTCCAGAAAGGGGCGAGAGCGGAAGGGTCTTCCTGGTTTCTCCCGAAGGTTCTCCGAGACGTTGAGTAGAGAGAAAAAAAGAGTCCTCGCGCCGTACTGGTTTCCGATAACCTTGACGTCGCGGCAGCGTATGCCTCTTGCCGAACCAGAAGGCGACCCGCGCTCGACGCAAGGTCTTCGAGCTTAGCCGCTTGCTTGGCCGCACGGAGCATCGCCGTAGCGAGGCGTGAACTGCCGGCGGGGCGGCAGATGATATGGAGATTCAAGCGTGGAACCAGAGAAATCGTTCTGGGTGCGTCATGAGTTTCGCGGTTGTCCGCGTCGCCGCTCATGAGCGATTGTTCTCTGGCCCTTCCACTCCCCCGGCCTGCAAACTCTCGCCTTTTTTTCTTGTTTGCCTTCCAGTTGTGTTGGCGCCCGCCGCGATTTGTGGCCAAACAAATGTCGGAGACTCTCGTTTTTGCTGCTTCGAGGCCCGACCTTGCGCGCAGAAGTGCTCCTATAAATAGTTTCTGAACTTGCCGAATCTGCATTGTCTACTTAGTCTGCTTGCGGGATCATTTTGCACGGGGTGGCTTTGCTGTTTTCCGTCTTGTCTTTGACTGTGCTACGCACCGTCGGACTGTTTCTACACCTTCCGTTTTCGTTGATTAGACAAATTGTTGTATGCCCTGACAGCTCCGCACCTTACCTCTAAATGAACGTACACTGGTGAATCCGCCCTACACGTTCGAACGATGAATTTACTCAATAGATCCCTCCTTGAAGTTTCGTGAATTTTATGTTCTTCCGTGATTCCGCGATACGAGTAGGTCGGTGGATAAATTATAACAAAGACACAGCACCAAATTTATGGAGAAAATACAAAAAACAAAAAAACTCTATTTTCCATCGAGTATGATGATGGGGGACCCAAGAAACAAAAGCTGTAGTGTAAGCTTAACAAAGTCACGGGCCCTACAATGGTCAAAAGCAAGTGGAGAAAAAACACAAAAAAACATACACAATAAAACAATAATACGCTTATAAGAACGCACAAACGTAAACCGAAATCATGTTCTGATGCAAAAACACTTTATACTGTTACTGTGTTACTGTGTTAAAAAAAGAAGAAAAGTGTTTCTTCTCCCGTAAAAATAACCTACGCATCACCGAACGCCTAGACTCCACCAGAATGTAGTGCATGCTAGCGGTCCGGAGGAGGTGCCAAAGTTTCAAAGCTTGCCATCTGTTTCAAAGGTTATAAGCGGTTTTCGAAACTTTTTAATCGGAAAATGGAGGCCACTATTGCTTACGAACACATGTATCTGAATGGTGTCAACTACCGGGAACGGGTCCCATTTTCTTTTTAAAATTTTTATAAAATGACCTATATATAACTTTCAAGTGAGATAACGGTTAGTTATAAACTTTTGTTCATCTGGTCCGGACAGCTAGCACTACATTTGGCTAGAGACTGAGCGTACATGCGATGCATACTTTATTTTTGCGGTAAAAACAAATTAGTATATATATACGTATATTTGAGACGCCTTTGTATATACGGCAAAATACTTTTATATAATCGGTAACACTGACTCAACGACATATCTAACATGTTCAACACTACATTGCATTCAACATGAATTTGCGACTTTCATTTCAAATCGAGCCAACAAGGTGATGTCAAAAATACATTTGACAACATGTATATGTTAGGCTAATTACCGACTATTCCCGACTCCAACGACCTACAGAGGTCGCCACTGTCTGGCAAATATGGCGGTAGAAAACCGGTTGTGCTGTGACACATGCCAGCCGAATTCACAACCCTCGGGCTTTAGCAGGCAAGCATTGACTCCAAGAGTGTTTGCCCCGACTTTTATTCAATATACGTTTCAAACCTGCTTCGGTGTGCTGGCGAAGGTAAGCTTCCAGAGGTTTAGTCTTCCTCGGGCTAAGCGACGAAAGGACTACCTACTGTCTTTCTAAACCGTTGGTGAGGGTTGATATATGAGCATTGATATATGAGCAATGTCTGGTTCACGCGGTTGCGTACGTTGCATTCCGAGCAACTTATAGGCAACACGCTACGACAGTAACGACGGAGTCGCCGGGACAACAGTTCGCCCTACACAACATGAGAAGCAATGCAAGGCGCGCTTAATTCCATACTCTTTGATGAGTCGGGGTTTTATTTGCAGCCCTGTCGTGGCTGCTATTTTCGTTGCTTTTGGGCAGAACTGACGCAACTTCCCTCACTTTACTATGGCGGCCATCGCGCCAGCCGCCGACAACATGCAGTCACGGAAGCCACGAGATACGAGCAGAAGTTGTGAAAGAACCTGTTGCGACCAGTCCTGTGTTTTCCCGCTCGGTGCCGTTAATCACGCTGAAGTCGCGAATCGAACAAAACTGGAAACGCCCATATACTGTATACACCAACACACTGTTCACAAACAAACCCGCGTTTGCCCAAACCGGGTTCGCCCGAGGCGATGCATCTGCGCATGCGCAGTGCCGCCGACAGCAGCGCCACCACAGGGGCGTGACGTCAGAAAGTTCAGTTGATTTTTACTCAATCACTGTACGAACTTGTACTCTTCTAAAGAAACCACCAAATCAAATACCGTATTGAGCCGTGATCAGGACACTGCACCTTGACATACATTAGGTACCTGGATATCTGTAGCGGAAGATTCGAAGGCCACTGGCGCTTTGCTTTGAACTCCTGAAATCATATTTTATGCGTATAATTTTGTGTCCTGTGTCAATCACTGAATATATGTTTACGCACCGCGACACTGTCAACGCAAACAACAGGGCCGTACCCAGGGGAGGGTTTCGTGGTTCAAACCCCCCCCCGAAATATATTCGAGCACCCCCCCCTTTCACTGTCGGCTGGGTACGGGAGGAGCGATGGGCGCATTTCGAAAGAGGTCCGGAGTGGCCTCGATTTCGCTAAAGTCACTGGAACGGGAGACCGAGTGGGGAACCCGCTGCACTCCTTACTATTGCTGCTAAGAAGAGGCGCGTGAATTCCAGCGCGTCTTCGCCGCGCCCCGAAAACCGCAACGCACCCGGCCACGACCAATCTTTTCGGAACCACTCCGATAGCGCCCTCCTGTTTTCCCCTCTTATCCAAGTGTCTGGGAGCCGTCCCCCTCGGCAGAAGATCCCCGGGCGCCTCGCTTTCCCATCCTCATACCACGCTACGTTCCACCGCACAGTCGAACGTAGCTGATGCAAGAGACCGTCTTCGCCAATCGAGGGCTGAGACAGAATCACATGACCTTGAGCTTCGCATAGCACACCACAGAGGGTAAGGTGACACTCAGAGCTGGATTGGCTGGGATGGCTCGTAGCGCCCTCTTCGGTCTATGATAAGGTGACACAGAAGAAATGTCCGCTGAGCAATAAACACGTACGTTTGAGGGAAGCTCGTATCGGTTCTCTGTTCGTTAGTCCAACTTCCCAGAACACCGCGAGCGTGTGACGCCTGAGGGGCTTTGGGGGGCCTGCCGAGGGTATGGGGTGTTTCGCGGGGTGAAAAGAGGATGGTAAGAGAATGACGAAGATTCGTTCCGAGTGGTTCCGAGTGTCACCGGACCCTGCGGAGGATGCGCAGGGCTGCGGTTAGGGAGCTGGGTCAAGTGTGGCTGTATATATTTTTCTTATTCTCTTACCCCCGGTTCCCTCTCACCCAAGTCATGTTTACTGGGGCGGAGTTTGGGCAAATAAATAAATTTTGTCATAAGCTAAAAGTAAGCTTTGAAACAATTCACTCCCGCTGTGATGGTGCATATAAAACATTTCGTTGCTCGCTATTGGTAATTAAAGGCCGATCACAGGCTTCTGTTTTTTTTAAAAAGTAAATACAAAAAACGGCCGTTCAAGATGGCCACCGTGTTCCAGAAACCCCCCCCCCCAAAGAAATTTTCTGTGTACGGCCCTGGCAAACAACCAGCCGCTAGCTTTTTCTTTTTTTCAGATTGAGTAGCAACCAGATTGAGTAGCAATCGAAAGGTTCCCAGTCAAGCAGGTAAATAAACTCTAATGTGTTGTGCCCATCTGTGAAAAAAAAATGCAGAAAAGCTCTAATGTCGTGTTCGCGCGAACAGTGTCCCTCACTGTACGTGCTGGTTTTTTCTCTCTCTTTCTCTTTCTGATTTGTGTTTTATTCCCACTTTCTCCCATTATGCTCGCTCACTATTTTGCTTATTTCTTAAGCCGCACGCCATCACCTACAAAGGGTCTGGCAGATTCGTGTTCTTATATATTCCACCTCTATGTTGGCGAAGATCAGGAAAATGACGAATATAAACTAAAACTACTTGAAAAAGAAGTAGCTTGAGCTATCAACTGAACTGCATTTCTCTTAAGCCAATTTCAACTAATTCTAACTATTCAGAAATAGTTGCCTTAGTTACTTTTTAGAACTACTGTGCTGGGCCGGTCTAAGATATGTTCTCCAAAATTTTGCAACTTCATATAATTGCAATATTAGGCAATTTTGTTTTGTTGTTTTATTTTTTACCTTGTGTTGTAGACTGAATCTTGGCCCAATTAAATTATCAACACATAACATTTGTCCATATACTCAGTAAGAGTTTCCAAGATAAGGAAGTGTTCTACAGCGTTAAAGTTTTTCTTAATTTAATTAAAATAAAAAAAAATTCCTTCAAACTACCAATTGTTTTAGCGATTTTTCGAAGAGTGCAGACCTTCGACGCGTGATGTCATATATAAGTTGATACTTTTTTCTAGAGAAGCGGAGCAGAACAAGTTGTACGTTATGTATATAGATACAGTTTCTTTATCTATACTCAAACTTTCGATAGCAGGTTTCCTTATAACACGATACCTTACATGAATACAGTTAGTACCATCGATAATTTAGGCTGTCCTTCCGGAAAACAATTTCTTCTTAATCACGGAAAAATCACATTTGAAGTTATTTTATTATGCTTAGTAAAAGGTGCTTAGAACAAGATCGGGCCTTCTTACACAGGCATTACATAGTCGTGTAGTTATGAACAGAATTACGACGGTTATTTCATTGCATCTCCTTGAGACCAGATGTTAGTAGGCGAGAACTGGTAACCCTATACAAGAATATAATTATCGACATACCTTTGTGAAGTGATTAAGAATAGATTTGTTTTTTGCGTTAAACACATGACGTGAACTTTCTTAGTTACCATGAAACTTTTTTTTATGGCGTACTTCTTGCATTCTCCACATTAGCGTTGTTGTTGTTGTTTTTCTCCTACATTTCTTGTCTTTTTTACTACTGATTTTTACTTGTGGCTCCTACGCGATTGTCTTTGTTGACGACTTCTGTACACCCCTGTGTGCCCCTACAGGCAATTTGGGGGATAATCGAAGATTTCCATAGAGCAAATTAAAACCAATATTTATGACAGGTGGTTCTTGTACCACCAGATACCTGGAAATAAATGATTAGCATGTCATATCAAGGCATAAAAAATACTAACAGAAGATTGTGGACGCAGGTGAGCTGGTGAATATTAGGCAACATAATAAAACTGGAGACAGGGAAGCAAAAACGACATACACAACACCACCTCAGACACTGCTAAACGTTTTACTCACATCAGCCTCCTTATGTAGCCGGTGACGCTCAGTCACTGGGCTATATGGGGAGAAAAGAGCAGTTGTCTATACGTGTTCTAGTGTCTCGCATCACTTTAGATAAATTTATCATTTCGAGATATGTTTTACTAATTTAACATTTTTATCAAAAGTAAAAATTCGCTACATTTTAAGCGTACTTAAATTTAAAAAAAATATTTATTTTTATAGTATTTTTTAATATTACCTTTCTATCGGCGGCAATTGATTTCCTCCACTTATTTATTTGGTTTTTGTGCAGAAGTGATCAAACACAAATCCGCGCACCCGAATCGGCGAAATGGCAGTTTCCAAAGGTTGGCTTTACTGCAAAGTTTTTTTCTAGCCAGATCCCTGTTTTAAAAATCTACACACTAAAAAAAAAAAAAATTGGTTGTAAAAGTATTTTTAGGGTTTCTTCGGCTTGTCCATTTTCGGCACCCTTAAAATTTCTGTCTAAAAAGGTTCTTCTTGAAAAACCTATGAGGGGTTCTTTTAAGCTCCTTTTTTATGCGAAAAAGTTCTTCATCGCCCGGTTGCTTTTCTAGTGCGCCAGGGGGCGATAGTACTTGAGGCAAAACCGTTCTTCACGAGCTGAAAGAGTTCTTAAAGCATCGACAAACCTTTCAAGAATTTTTTCTTTTTTTTGTACAGGTTAGTTTAATTTTCGTTAGGAGTTTAGTTTTGGGGTGCATATTTTTACTAGTCCCAGGCATATATATTTTAATCGCTGAAAAAGTATACAACAAAACGTTCTTAAAATATTTTAAACAAATATCAAGTCGGTGCGTAGATGTTGAAATCCATCGCCTTGAATTCAACTGGTTCCACACAGCTCAATTGCTTCCTTTTCTCTTTTATTTTGTTTGGGAGAAAACACAAAACGAAAGGGATTGTAGCGAAACTCTAAATGGATCACCTCTGTGGTCACCATTAGTACCAATTTAAAAACACGCAACAGTTTATTTAATAATGAATATAGTTAAATAAGGATACTACATTTATTTCGATGCACCTCTGACTGTCAAGGGAAATCACGATATATTGGGCATAAAGGTTCAGCCCAGGAGCAACGCGTAATTCGCACAGGGTGACGAAAGCAGACACTCAATGTCTGCACTTAGCATAACCAGCTCACACTTTGAGCTACTGTCACGTTAGGTTGCTGTCCAGGCCTCATGAGTTTTGCAACAAGCATGCGAGATGCAAGGGCCGTAATCGTCTGCAAGCACCTAAGGAGGCTCACTCTTCTTTCTTGTGCTTCCTGAATGCGTCAATTTCTTTACCTGCACGACGTTGCTTGCTCTTTTTGTCGTTTTTTTCGATATTTTTGACGACTTTATCAAAACGCCGTCCTGTGAACGCAAATTTTCTACAGCGGTGAGGTGCTTGTGTAAACCACCAACTCCCTTACATAAGTTCTTGCCGTGGCCGGATGCCGAGAATAGCCATCTTGCTTTATCGGAGTCTTTGTGTGTGAAATCGAAGAGATGGTACCGGTTTTTGAAGGGACCTTTCCCCATCAGTAACGTAGGCGTTGTTTGTATAAACAGGAACGTTGTCCTCCAGTCATTCTTTAATTCGTTAGATAGCGAGTAGCGCATATGCTGTGTCATGACAGAGGTCTTCAGACACGACCCCGAAGATCCGGGGACCTTAAGCAGTCGACGCAGAGCACGTGAAAACTGAAATATGGTGTTTAAGCCAGTGGTACCTTTAAGTGTCATTTGTTAGTACAACTTTCCAGTTCTCCAACAACTCGAATTAAAAAAATAGTCCGTTTCTCAGTTACTTCGCACATGGCGGGTAAAATTGCATCTTTGGAAGCGCCGAATGTAATCATGCGAAATAAATATAATCGGTCACTTTTGCAATTCTTCGAAGAAGTCACGTGGTTCGGTTGTTTCTTCGGCTAGATATCTTGTCTGCCACGCAAGAAATGTTACTAATTCTCATCCTCAATCTATTTCAAGTTTTCTGATGTGAGATTACGGGTATTAGAGCATTCCTTGCATTTGCACCTCAAACAAGCGGGCGTCTGTTCTGAACAAAGGATATGAAAATCAGCTCTTGCCTTGTAATTGGTTTTTCGCGCAAACAGGGAAAAGCAGAGAAAAACGACATCAATATTCGTGCAGTACACATAGACCCATACTGTTTAATTAGGGATGGTTTTCACCTACCGCAGACGTAGCGAGTAAAATTTTGTAATTTCTAATTTAGCCTCGGGATTGGCTTTCACAAACTTTAAACAGGTCTCCATAATAGAACTTGTCATACATGGGTGTTTCTGGGAACGCGGGCCAAATCGATCCTGCGAAAATTACGCGTAGCACAGAAAAAACGCAGATGCCGTAGTGGTCTGTGCCAAAGGACCCATTATGGAAAATTATTAGCGTTCGGTATGATTGGGTACTTCATTATTTTAGTAATGAAGTTTTTAATTATAAACCTTAAGGGTACGGTTTCAAGGAAAGCTTGATGCGAATTATTGAAAACTACTAAATCTGCCC
This sequence comes from Ixodes ricinus, assembly GCA_037355805.1. NCBI lineage: Eukaryota > Metazoa > Arthropoda > Arachnida > Ixodida > Ixodidae > Ixodes > Ixodes ricinus. The sequence goes on from JAZHYW010042980.1 coordinate 175,534, forward strand.
ATGTCACAATGATATAAGGCACAGACAACATAGTACGGTGTTCCGAAAGAATGAAACATTGGGACGCGTTTCTAGGCTTCGGTTTCTTATCGGAGCGCATCTCTGAGCCAGCAATCCCGCAACCCATGGCCAAATTTAGCGGCGGTGGCGGTGGCGGCGGCGTAACGAAACTGGTTGATGATATCGGTCTATTGAAGCCAGAAGCAATTATTGACCATCTGTGATAAAACCATCACTTTTGAGCTGCGAAACAGGACTTTTTCGTCTCGATAGATATCTCCAAAACGTCTGAGAGAGTTCGGCAGTATAGTATAGAAGTACCGCGCACTAGCTGAAGTAATATCCATTGTAAACTCTCGTGATAGCTTTTACGCCTCGAGTCTGTCTTGTCACCCTGAACGTTTTCTCTTTTTTTTTTATCGCAATGGTCTCAGTGCACGGAGGCGTTACAGAGGGGGTGAGAAGTTTTCATTTCATTCCGCGTTTCATAAGTAGTATAAGCTTTCGCGTTATCCATGTGTTCTCACGATTCATTGTTTTCTTTCTGTTAAAAACGGCGTTAGTTTCACAATAAATTATTATATCTTTAAACTTGTACCACATTTTATCAACGTCGCCCAAATGACTGCACTGGTCAAATTAAGTTTCTAGATAATCAAGGATATAGGCCCCATTGACCATAGCGTAATGTTTGACCGTTACAGCAACACGCTTGTGAGGTTTAGTCTAAAACAATGAATAAGTACAAATTAGTCATTTGTGGTCGGAAATGCAACCTTCTAGGGTAACCATGAACTCTTTTACGCAGCTGCTCAAGGACATCGAATAAAACATAAAATTCGTTGTTCCGGATATGCAGGGTTGCCTCCGACACCAACTGGTCAAGACAAAAGTTTAGTGCACTTTCCAATAGCTGTTATGAACTTTTTGCGCCAACTTTGTCATTTCTTAACGTGGTTCAGGTGATAGCTGGTAAGTTAAATCACCCGTCTATATCAGTCTAGATTTATTGTTCATATGTAGCTAAAGGTACTCATGCAAATCTATTAAGTACTGACGAGCAGCATTGGGCTGCCTATAAATTGCGGCAACAAAAATGTTCGTTCCAAATATACTTACTTTGCACCAAGTACTCTCATTATGTGGTATTCTATCAATTGTACAAACAATGTTCCATTTCATATTATTATTTCCACTCCCCCACCCCTTGCCTCTCGATCTTGACGAAGTACTAAGTATCCTGGGGCCCTAACCTGAACACTTAGCGAAAACGTCGGCGAGAAATTTTGCGGTCGTAATTTGTCAACGCCACACTTGACCTTGGCGCCGGCCAATCATAGCCCCAGACTTCTGGACAACTTTTTCGCCAAGTGTCCAGATTGGTGTGTCCTTCATCCAAGATACACAAGACATACAATATAAATCCAGTTATTTTTTGCACCAATTTGTTCGGGTCTTTTCCCTCATCCTTATGCAAACCATATATTACGATGTTATTTCTGCCGTTGGCATTTTGTAAGTAATTATTTTTCCCGTCGAGCATAATAACGTGATTTAACAAACTATGTATATAAATCTCAGTCTCAAAAATGATTTCTTTGTTCTTCTTTGACCTTTAAAAGTTAATATAATAAATTAGTTCCCTGTTTGGACTCCTCCTACTGAGTTCTCGAGCATCAGTTGTTTAGACTGAATGTTATCAAGAAAGGTGCTCATTGAATTTTGGTTGTCAGAAATTTTTCACAATATTGCATTGGTCTGTAATGTGTTTAACTCACCATCCCCACTCGAAGACGCAGCAACAACACATACCAGCACTCAGAGCATGTAGCCATCAAGGACCGTGAACTCGGCAGTACTAACAGTGTAACAGAATTGTATTTCACAGTGCAACGATAAATTTTGTCACCAAACTGCACAAAAAGTACTAGCGGATCAGTCATTGCACTCTTTGCGGTACTGCCGACCACTGAAATACTGGCCGGGGCAGTTTCAGTCTTTATAGAGAGACCCAGATGGCGTTTCAGTAGTCGATGTCCCATGAGAAGGATTGGTTTTTGGCACCAATGGGTGCGCTGTGATGTCGAGATGGCCGAGTTCACCGTCACAGTCGCTGATTCCATCTTTCGGCAGCGGTTCTTT